>VYXB01006168.1:0-23117 GCA_013397135.1 Pachyramphus minor
CGCCATCTTTGGTGTGGCGGCGCACGACTTCCGCTCCAGCAGGCGCCGTCTTTGAAAATGTTCCGGGCGGGCCGGGGACCGCTCTCACTTACGGTCCCCCNGCCGCCCCTCGCCGGGCCTTGCCCCCTTGACCGGCCCTCCTCCGGGCCGCCGTCCGCTCCCCGGTCTCCGCTGCCCTTCCCCTCGCGGCGTGCGCGGCCCGCGGGGCTCCAAAAGCAGCCGCGGCCGGCACCGCGCGGGCGCACATCCCTTCGCTGCAGTGCCGACCTTAAGATCAGTAGGAGGCGCTGCCCGGCCATGAGCCAGCGCGCACGCGCCGTTGCGTCCCTCGGGCGCCCCTCATTACCACGTGACCGCGGGCGTCTTGCCGGGGACTGCGCACGCGCTGGCCTCCCTACCTCGCCCTCCCTTACTGCGGCGCCTTCGGCTTTCCTTTGCTCCCTGCGCATGCGCCCCCACCCACTTTTCTGGCGACCCTCCCTGACATTTCGGGGCTGCCTCCCCTCCTCCCATTCTTCGCCTCGCCGGGGCTCCCCCACCCACGGCTTGGGGTCCCACCCTCACATTTTAGGGGTGATCCCCCTTACCCCCCACATTTAGGGTTCGAAGGGCTGGAGGGGTGGGGGGGGGGAAGAGTAAACGGCGTCCCCAAGAAGGTTTTTTTTCTCTTTTATTTAACTTTGAATTTTATTTCCTTTTTAGTTTTCTTGCCTTGTTTTTTATTATTTCTTCTGCATTTTAGTAAACAGCGCCCCCAAGAAGGTTTTTTTTTCTTTTATTTCACTTTGAATTTTATTTCCTTTATAGTTTTCTTGCCTTTTTTTAATTTCTTATGCATTTTATATTTCCTTTTTCTTCCGTTCTTTTTTTTTTTTTTTGTCACTTTATTTTACTTTCTTTTATTTCTTGTTCTGTTTTGTGTTTTGGTTTCTTATTATTCCAGAGAGGGAAACACCTCAGCTCCTCTGGCCGAGAGAAAGGCTCCCCTGCTCTTCCCTTAAACACAGCTGGACTCAGTGCCCTGGGAGCCCGGTCTGCTCATTCCAGACCTATCAGTAAATTCATCTTAGGGGGCTCTCTACAAAACTTTTGGCTCTCTTATTCTTCTTTCATCATAACATGGTATCAGAGACTCTGTAATTTCAAATGGATTCCAAGCTGCTTTAAGTTACTCTGTTTCCAATAATTAGGAAGCAGAAGTTGATAGCATGCACACATCTCTTTTTATGTCATATTTCCAAGGCAAAACAGAGCCAGTAATCTGTTCTTTAACTAGCAAGGGTATAAAAACTTGTAGACAGTACATGCACCATCCCCAGCCCTTGCACAAACAGAGCACGCCCACGCTGCTGTGCAGCAGGAACACACACCTCCCTCCCCTCCCAGCCACCACGGGGCAGGATGGGGCGAGTGCCTTGCAACACCGCAAGCAAAGCAGCATGTGAAAATGCAGGCTGGCAGTGGTGCCAGTTTCCCGTCCATCCTATAATTTTTTCCTTTCTTATGACACCAGGAAAGCTCAGGGCCAAATGCAGATGACCAGAGTCCTAGATTACTAGCTTTGTTCTGACACCCAGGCTGTGCAGAACTTCTCAGAGCTGTGCTTTTATCCATGATTTGCATTTGCCTTTTAATTTCCAAGGCAAATCTACAGTTAGTGCCTTTTATTTCACCTGATTCTTTCAAATTAATTTAATATTCTTACATTAATAGGACATAAAGCGTTCAGAACAATGAGCTTCACCCTCTTCCCTTTAATTCTGCCCATTACTTGTAAAGAATGTCTGGCTGTCTTTACTGACTCATCTCTGCCTTTGGTTACTTTCATCATCTGCTCCATAAATCTCCAGCTCACAAATCAATAGTTAACATTATCTTTGCTTGCTTTGACTGATTTAATTAACAATCAGCATATATTATGGAAGATCATAAATATTTATAATTCCAAAATATTCCTTTTATTACTGTTGCGTGATACTGGAAAGGATACATGAGGCAAATTGGTTTTGTCTCTATCCAATACAAAATTTCTTCACTGACTAGTGAGGAACACATTGGAGTTAGACAATAGAAATATCTAGAAAGTCTTTTATTCATGACTCTGCCACTCAGAGACTACAGGTAAGATCCTCCAACGAGCTGAGTGGTCTTTGTCTATACATATTAATAGTTCTCTAGGGGATGGAATACTCAAAGCTGCTTGCAGGTGACCTCAACCCAAGCTAGGAAATTCATTAACCATCTTCAATCTAAAATTGAAATGAGAGAGAAAAATGTTGATTTTACAGTTTTACACACTTGTCTTTCTATGGAAGCCTCGGAAATTATGTATTGCTGCACTTGAAACACAGTTTCTGAGATTTCTTTGGAGAACATGATTCTTAGTGAGTGTTTTGATCCTCTTTTTCCTATCTGTGTGAAGGCCACTACTACCAAAATGCATTTATGTCTTTGATGATACTCAGGCTGACATTTTTTAAGCCACTGGATACGTTCACTTGCATATTGTCAGAGCAAATTGCCAGAATTTTCTTTCGGCTCACAAAACACCATTGTTCCTCTTAAGACGTGAAAATGTGCCCAGAAAAATTGACGATTTCTAAAAGGAGCTAGACATCAAAACCCTACAACATAGGTTAGAGATTATTTTTACTATTAATTCTGGCTTGTCATGCTGGCCTACATTAATTTAATCTTCACCACTGTGTCTTCCCTCTGAAATACACTGTCATTGAAACTCAGTGGCACTGTTTCAGCACTCACACACAAAGACTAACTCTGTGGAAAGAACAGCAAAATATTTGAGCATATCCATCAATCCTGATCCCCTAAAAATGTTTCAAAGGGATCTGACTGCCGCACAAAGATGTCCATTAGTTTCTGAAAATGTTTCATAATAAATAGAGGCACCAGTTTCATTGGCTGCTTTCCATTTAACTCATGTGCCAGAATTTTGACAAATAGGGCACATGTGGGCACATTACATTCCTTACTTCTTTTCCTTGGCTCCCCAAACTCATTCCTCCCCAGACTTGTCTAACAAGCTACACTGTTCTAAGGAGATACGTGTGCCACACCTGCTGCCAAATTTCCATCTTCCAGTCAATGAACCCAGACTAGAGTGTTGATAATTTTTTATTAGCTAGATCTATTCTGTCTAACGAAATTACATGCATGTCTTCAGTGTAAGCAGCAATTAAATATGAGATCCAGTCCCTTACCAGCCACTGCTCCCTCCACATTCCTCTGAGACTTCTTCCTATTGACTGTTTTCGTACATGGCACTGTCTTGCACCACTTTATCAACAAGAACAAGGTGTTATTTCTGAAATTATATCTTCTTTCAGGCAATGCACATATCTCAAGACCACAAATTGGCTCCTTATGTGAACCATAGATTCAGCCCAATTCAAGTGCCCTCAGGCACTTGAATCACTCCTTGTATAAGGATGACAGTCACTCCTATACAGTTGCCTGAACAGGTGATTGTGGCAGCACACATCCTGTAGATAGCAGTGTAGTGACTTGAGGTCTTGCCCAGACACTGAAAGGACTGGATTCTGACATAGCTGTGACTCACAACCTCCAGAGCACAGAAGAGAACCAGGGATTTACATGATGGACAAGTCATGAAAAGATAAATGACATGATTATCATTATCCTACCTTCTCCTGAAACAATTGTGAATGAAAGTGGCTGTGATTTCTCTCATCTAAGTGGATCACAATATTGTTAGTGTATGTTAGTTATATTCAGAGCATGCCAGGTGATAAGAGAGCTTGGTACAGAGACACCTAATCTGTGAATCCCACATGCCCTTTTGATTAGTCAAAATGGTAGTGGGAAGACAAAGATTAGAAAAAGCTACTAAATGCTCTGAAACAAGAGCAAGGCCTGAAGAGTTAACTGAACTATCTCCCTCTAATAAGAGAAGCCCCCTCAAACCTGCTCTTGCTAAAGAAAAATCTGTCCTATTCTGTTCACTGTACCTAAACATAAGAAGAACGATAGAAACACTATACAGTGGGCCTAGGGGTAATAAATTAGGGCAAAGTAAGCTAAGATAGATATTTGAATAGGAGAAATAGGCCTCAAGCCAAGGCTCTCTCCAAGCTTCAGCGATTGGGGCAAAGACAATAGAAAGCTAAGGAGGTCAAACTGAGGAAGACTATTCCGAACCCCAGACTCACGGGATGAAGGATGGAACTATCCTCCTTGATTGGAAGCCAAGAGAAGCTCCGCCCAAGCCCCGCCTGAGCTCCACCTATACTTTGCCTGTTATCCATATGTATAGATGGATGTTGTAATCACATGAATATGCATCTAATCATATATGAAAAGTGTATAAAAACTGCTGATTTTGTCTGAACCCCCAAAGCAGGTTTGTCCACCACTAGCTGGCCTGCTTCCTAGCGCTGCTAATAAATACCTTTGCTGCTCAAAGATCAAAAAGGACTCCTGAGCAGTTCTTTATACCGTTTTTTCGGATTCAGCTCATATACCTATATTGTCACTAAGTTGTAAGACTATTTTTCTTTACTCCTGTCTTTCTAAAAGACATTATAAAAAAAAGTTTAAAAAATAATAATTATACAAAAATGTACAAGGGTTTGCTTTGACAAGGCATGTACATCAGGCATCTATCAAACAGATAGCTGGTGACTTCTAGAGGGGGACACAGAGCAAGGAAATTAAGCTGAACTCCCCAGCAGAGGTCAGTCAGTCCATTAGCTGTAACATGAGCACACAATAACCAGTTAACTCAGGAAAGCATGTTACAAATATTATGTGCTATAACCCCTCTGAGGGCTCAAATGGACTTGCCTTGCTTTTCTTCAAACTAACAAAACTTCAAGAGGTGAAAATTTTGATGAATAAGGTATGACCAAGGCCAAGAAATGGTAATATCTGTTACATCCAGCAGCAAGGGTATCATTCTTACAAAGGTTCTCACTCAGCCACACCAAGCCTATAATTAGGGGCCTTGTGGGCAGGTCTGCACCTATTGTCATGGGACTAATTGCAAGTGAAAAGGGCCAGTAGTAACCAGGATTTGACAGGGAGCTGACTGAACTGAGCCTGCAAAGCAGCAACCCTTTCTGCATTCAGAGTGGTAAGTGGCTGAAAAACTGATGGGGTTTGGGGGCAAGTGTCCATACTAACTGCTAGTTGGGGTTGGAGGACTGTAAGAACTGACAGGCTGAATGGCATGGTCTGAGTCGACATGCAAAAAGCAAACAGCAGCACTCTGGATGATCCTGAGAAGAGAGAGACCTTTGCAGCAGCTACAAGGCTTAAAACTTTTCTATTCCAGGAAATCCCAGTAGGGGACGAGAACTTCTGGGCTGTGATAAGGTAGTGCAGCTAGGAAAATGGTGTGGATTCAGTGGGGCTAAGGTAATTTAAGCTTGAATATATCCCTATGTTTTTAAAGGAAGAACAAAATTACAGTATTTCCAGATGGTATCTGGACTTTTCTTTATTTTTAAGGCAAAATGTGTAACAGCGGAAATGAAAAAGGAGGATAAAATAGGCTACATATTTAAGCATTATTAGGAGCACTGCAAATTTGAAGGGAGAATGGAAATGGGGAAGAATTATAGAGCTGTTATGTGGAAGTATAGGGAAAATGAGACTTTTTTTAGACTATTGTACACAGAGAGACTTGAACTAGTCATTGGCAACAGTTAGTCTGCACGGCAGAAATGGCAAAAGGCCAAGGGAACTGGTCTTGGAGTTGACTAAATTTAAAAGCAGCCTAATCATGAAGACAAACAGTAGAGATCATCCTGGAAAGACAGACTAGTGGCCAGGTGGTGGCTACAAGTCAGCTGAAACCTCCCTAGTTACTCCGAATTGGCACAGCCACTTCCCAAAACTGAATCATGTTTGCTGTTGGTTTGTTTTTGGTTTTTTTGATGCTTGTACTAGAATTAAATTACCATAATTGTCTATGTAAATTTGAACGTATGAATACCAGTATAAGGTCAAGATGAGAACCTTATTATTTAGGAAATATGAGCAAATACTGAACAGCAGGAAGCCAAGGACTTACTATTTTATTACTCTAAAATTTCTTTAGATTGTTCACCATTTCTAAGAAACTGACCTAAAAACCTTAAAAGTCTAAATATTACAGCACCCTCCAATATATTTACTTACCTTTTATTGCAGTGCTTCCCACATTAAATGCCATAAGAATATAATTTGCATCACTATTCTGAGTCATTCAGGTCAATGCCCTAGTCCACAGTTTCAGATTCAGTTTAAGAGGTCAGTTGACACTCAGAAAAATCTACTACCCAGACCAGACACAACCTGTGTGAGCCCTGCCTTGCCTTAGGTATTACCTCGTATTGAGTGGTTTGAAGGAAGAAAATCTACAAAAGGTTCTGAACATCTTTGATCTGCTACAAAATTGATTTCTCTAATGTTAAATTTGTATTCAATTAAGACCAGTTTCCGCCTGGAGAGCTTCACTGTACCTACAAGCTGATGAGCAAGCAGGAAAGGAGACTGGCTAATGCCAAGATGCTCTTTTACTTATTTATCCTCATTTGTATTGAAGCAGAGCCAAAGAGCCTTCATCCAGAATCAGGACCTTACTATGGGCTATTCGTGGGAAGGAGCTGGAGGTTAAATTAGGTCTTTTAACAATGCCAATCGATCTGCTACTTGAATTAGCACACCATATCACCAGCATTTTGCTCAGTACAGTGCATACCAGTTTTCTGCATTTGATAGTCTGGACAAATAGTGTGCTTGAGCCACTGAGCAGGGGCTGTGCCTAGGAAAGATGGTATTCTTTCTGCATACATCTATAGAGCAACAAAATTACATTCAAATAAAACAACCCCAAAAATCATATTTTACTCTCAGGTATTTGCATATGGGTAAATACATACATGATCTCCTTAATGAGGCCTAAAGATACTACTGTACATTTTTTGCCCTTAGTTTCTTTTACCATTTTGAGTGATGTTCAATACTTGGGTGTGCACTTAGCAAGCATTCTCTAAATGCTCAGGCTCAAAGCCTTGCAAGAATCTGCTGAGAGAACAGGAAATCCAATCTGCAACTTCTATACCCAAGGCTTATATGCTACGTTGTGGGTGGGTTCTTCTCCCTTGTGTTGCCTCTACACTTTTATCTGAGCTCTGAGCCAAGCTACTGAAAACTTTAAAAGGCTAAAATAAATGAGTGAAAGACAGAACTGCAAAAATATTCTCTGTTTAAGGACTGTGCCAGTGGACGAAATAGAGGAAGTACAATTGGAGTGGTAAGGCAAGAAAAAATTGAAAAAAATTAATAAATCAAAAAGACCTGGCAGAAGGTAAAGAACTTAAACTTCAGTACTGAAGGGGGAAAAGCAGAGCTGAAAATTAGGAAGACAACGTAAGATTAAAGGGATAGCAGATGCCATGCTTAGCCTTGTTAACAGATGAAAGTGAGCCAGCACTGCAGAGGGGTACTACTGAAGGGGCTATTTCTGCTTTAATGCTGCTTGCTTTGCACTGTATGGTATTAACAACGGCTGTTTCCTATCTCAACATAGACTGTTCAGGTGAGACAGTAACTTCCCGTTTGGCCTCCTTGAAACACAGAACATGGAAGTGGAAGGCACTGTCCACTCCCTCGTCCATGCCACTTCTCACTGTCACAGGAAATGAGATAAAACTCCATATTAAAACCAGCTATGGTTTTGCCCTGTGCGTCCAGCTGTGTGGCTATTTCAGGAAAACACACTGGATTTAATTTTTCCATGACTACGTCTTGTTCCATGACTGCTGCTTGGCTAAGTATCACAGTTCCTCTTGTGGTCTCAGGTTGTATGGTTGGGGAAAAAGTATTTACACTCTGAGCCCTTGTACCCCTAAACTGAAAAGTCCTCCTTTCACTTCTTTGCTATTCTCACGGTGATCCAAGAAGACTTTGTTTTAGTCTTCTCTGTTTTTTTCAATATGCCTGTTGAAATGTGCATGCAGCACCAATGAAACCTCTGTGCTCTTTAAAAAATAGCTCCATCTACATATTGAATACAAGATGTATACTGAAAATAGTATTCTCTCAACTGTATGTGTGGAAACAAAGACTAACAAGTTCCCTGGTGCTTCAAAAGTCACTAGTAATACGTTAGCAAGAATTTAAAGGCCTTTTCAGTTGTAGCTTCCGCAAATGTTCACCTCTGTGAACCAAGTATGATGCGCAGTGTGGCAGCATTTATTTTCACCACTAACAAAAATTAATCCAACACTCATAACCTGTACCTTTTTTTACTATCCCTTAATCAGGATGTCAGTATTTTTTCAGTATGACCTCATGTCAATCAATACCAGTGTTGAAAGCTGACATGCAGTATATTGCCACTGCAAGGAATTAATTCCTTTTCTAAAACCTTCATCGCCGGTGATCCAGCATGAGCAGTGACTAAATACAGAGTAAAAAAATTAAGTTAAAGAGTTAAAAATCATGATGATAGCTTGATCATGAGATACTATTGTTATTATATATGATATGATATATGATATGATATGATGTGATATGATAAGATGGTGCACAGTAGTAAGAACTGTATTTGCAAATCCAAGAGCTGCTATCTAGTTCTTTCAACTGTAGCCTGAAATGCAATAATTACTAAATTTTTAACCTACTTAATGCATGCATGTAATTTTAATCTACTTAACTGTTGTAGTACCACATGTATATAATTTTACTTTCTTAATCAAAATATCAAGTGGCAGAGGAGATCTTTTTAAAATCCAAGTATCATGCAACTTGAAATGTTGTTCTTATAAGATTGTCAGTTAGTTTGTCGTATCATGTACCTGAATTCAATTACACAACCGAATCTTTTAACAGTTTTTCATGTTTTTTCTCTAATGACTGAGTATCCTGTGGAGAGTTTCATTTTTCTGCCTCAGGCTGACAGTGGGCTGAAACTCCTCAGGTCTGAAATTCCTCAGGTCATTCATCCTACTTTTTTTTCTTACCTGTTATTATATTAGTTTTCTTCAAATCATGTGCCTGGAATTTTTTTTACAAATCTTAGAAAAAAACTGTCAATACTTTTTTTTGATAGCTTTTTATGTTTTTAAGGATCTCAGCTATGAGTTACTGAAGTCAATGATTTTAGAATATTTAGTTTCAGCAGCTGTTCAACAGCAGATCTAGAATTATCGTCTGGACAGAGTATCACCATGAATACTTTTTTTTTTTCTGGTGTGAATATCAGCTGGTTTTGGCAATAAGAGACAAAAAACACATTGCATCTTTTTAATTCTTCCATGTGTGAAATATTTATCCTTAGTTCATAACTTAATTCTAATGGCCATGAGTGTACATGTTGGCATTGACATTTTCCTTATGAAATTTGTGTGACTCCTAGCCAGTAATTCTCAGTTATGAATATTTCCCTTTTTTATCCTCTTGTTTTCTTCCAGTTTCTTCCACTTTACCTAGTTACCCACAGGTTTTTAATCTTTTTTCTATTAGTTTTTTTCAGCGTAAGCGTAACCCAAGTTTCATTAAAGAAGACAGTGGCCATTTTCTATGCTGCTACTGCTCACCAGAGAAAGAAATAGCAAGGGTTATAAGAGAATGGTGAGTAAAATTCTTAGCAATTTGATAAGTAAGGAATTTTGTTTAAAATTTTTTAAAAACCTACTTATTGCAATGAAATTATTAGGTTAAAATATTGATTATGAAAACTCCTGAGATTTGGGCTTGTTTCTCTTTAATAGACTCTGTGTGTCTGCTTGTGTGCATGTCCTAAGGAAGGTGTGTGGGTACATGTGTGGGACTTAAAAGTACACTGTTGACAGTCATTATACAGACTTCCTCATACCTCACAAACCATCCAGTAGTGGCCCATGAATCACAGATTGAGCAACAGTGTCCTGAAGGTGATTTGATGGCTTACTCTGAAGGACAACTACTGCTCCAGTGTAACTTTTATACAATAGGATGTCAGTCTATCAATATTTGCAATTTTTTTTCCCCTGCGCTGAAAAGCAATTTAGAAATATTTAGTGCTTGTTTTGCTTCAGAAGTGCATGTCTTCTGTCCATTGAGTATATTAACTGAGCTAAGTGTTCAGCAGCCTCTTGCCAGCAATACTGCCTAGGCTGAGATCACATTCCCAAACATGTAATTCCAGTTCCTCTTGTTCAGCACTACACCTCTTAAATGCCCAGTGAAAGAATTTTCAGGTTGTATGCTGGCTGAACTCTTTTTACAAAGACATAATTTTTTGACCTCTTTACAATCTTTTTGTCATTAACATAGATCAATATAAAAAGGCTTCTCACTAAAAAATTGTCTTCTATCCAAATTATATACATTAATAATAATATTTCTGCTTCTTCTTTTACTAACCTAGCTCTGTGTCCATTCCAATTTTCTGCCTTCAAAGGAAGATCCTCTGAAAGAACCTACGGATCACTGATTTTTTGTCAACAATCTCTCACATTTTCTAAATGTGAGAGATTGCATTTTAAATTGTAGGTCTGAAAAGAAATTACACTATCCTTCCTGTGGTAGTGTTCCTAACATGGACTATACATCTCCTGGATATGAGGGCTGTCCATTAAATATAAACAAATCCTCCTGAGCTCTGCAATTCCTTTGATGTGTTGCATCATCTGTGATTTTCCTGCACTGTCATCGGGTTCTCATCATGGTGATGGGGAGTGCTTGACAGATATTCCAGCTGAAGGGAGCTGCTCCTTTTGGCGAACAGTTCTCTGTTCTTGTCCTTCACCAGCAGCTTCGAATAACTCCTGATCCTTTTCTCTCCTTACTGCCAGACTTCCTCTCTGATTTCTATTCTCCTTGAGCAGATTGTTTTTTTCTCTGGTAATTACATCAGTGGATAAATCAGAATTGGGATTAGAATTGTATTTCCAAGGAAATTTCCATAATTCCTCTCAGCTCGGCACTCTGCATCTCCTGCTCACTGCTTAGATATTTATCCTCACTTCTCTGCCTTAATACATAAACAAGCTCTTACCAAATAGAGACTTCAGAGTTTTTTAGAGAATGCTGATACACACTCTCTGACCTATCGCATTTGGCTTTGTTAGGAAACCATGTCTTACAGCCAAGTAATCCAACTTCCACCAAAAACAAGTACATAGGTGGATCACATATACCTCCTGTCTGACATCTGTCACAGAAACTTCAAGGACAAATTCTGTAGAATTCTGAATTGTTTCTTCTTTGTTTCCAAGAGCATTTTGTAGTGTCAAGGAGCTTTGGAGCACTGTTCTTCTAGCTTTCTCATGTTGTAGAAATACCCCTTGGAGAGTGTTGCCCACATAGCAAGATTATAACTACTACGTTTACCACTTTTTTCTTAATATTCCTAACGAGCTATCCCAGTGGTCAAGAGTGACAGCTCAAATTTTTGGTTTAAAATAAAAGCGGTATGTTGAAAATGGGAGGAAGATGCCACAGGAAACACCTGGAAGAAGAGGAATTTGAGAACCATGAATGAGGAAAACAGGAGGGGAGAAAGGTGAAATAAATGGAACTCCTGCCCTGGAACAGACAAATTAAGGAGTGTGGAGAAAAGGGATATGAAAGCGCATAAGTAAAAAGAGCCCTGGCTAAATGCAGCCCAAAGAGCTTGAAGATAGAGTCATGTAATTCTTTTGGATGGAAAGATCATTAAGTTCAACCCTTAACCTAACACTGCCAAGTCCACCATTAAATCATGTCCCTAACTGCCACATATACACATCTTTTAAATCCCTGCAGGGGTGGTGACTCCACCACTTCTCTGGGCAGCCTGTTCCCATTGACAGCCCTTTCTGTAAAGAAATTTTCCCCAATATCCCACCTAAACCTCCCCTCGTACAATTTGAGGCCATTTCACCTTGTCCTGTCTCTGCTTGCATGGGAGAAGAGCCTGACCCCACCTGGCTACAGCCTCCTTTCAGGTAATTGGATGGAGTTGATAAGGTCCCCCGTGAGCGTCCTTTTCTCCAGGCTAAACAACCCCAGCTCCCTCAGCTGCTCCTCACAGGACTTGTGCTCCAGTCCCTTCACCAACTTCATTCTCTTCTGTGGAATCGCTCCAGCATCTCAAATGTCTTTCTTGTAGTGAGGAGCCTAAGCTGCCAAGTGTGTAGACTTTAACAAGCTACAGGTATCCCTGTCTGTGTTGTACCACACCTCTCACCTATCTCTTCACAGCTGGATAGAAATCAGGACCTTGGGTTCTGGTTAATTCCCTCCGCAATCTGCATGTAGTATTGTCTGTGCAAGAAATGCAATGAACAGCAAAACTGAGTGGTGGGGAAGGATCACTTCCCACATCCTGCTGGCAATACTCCTCGTAAAGCAGCTCAGGACAGTAAAGGGTATTGGGCATGTTGCTGGCTTGCGGTCAGTTGGTGCCCACCAGGAGCCTCAGGCCTCTTTCTGCAAAGCTTCTTTCTGGCTGATGGGTTCCCACTGTGTACAGTGTGTGAGGTTATTCCTCTTCAGGTGCAGGGCTTTGCATTTCTCTTTGTATTACACTCCTTTTAAAAGGACGAATCACTCAGCAAAATGCTTAACCTGTGTATTCACTTTGCTTTAGGTGGTTGGAATGTGGATTATTGCATTTTATCTCCTTGGCACAGTAGCAGGTGAGACATTATGTCTTTAAAAGCTACCACTAGAAAGTGAATTCATACAAAATGATATATAGGATATGATGACTGTTATTTTCCTTTACACTGAAATTGTAGTATGATTTGCAGGTCATTGCATGACAATATCTATTACTGTATGTAGAACTAATGCTAAAAGGCTCTGCTTTGTATACAAGTTATTATTAAGAACACAAGAGACGTAACTGCTGAAAATCCACAGAGGAATTCAGTCTCACATGTCCTACTTCTATCAAGCCAATGCACAAGCTCTTTACATTACTGTTGTGTACAAAGAACTGATCAGCAACAGGGTGCTTAACACAACGGCACTAAAAGTTATGGATAAGTGAGCATGAGACCTATTTGATCTAGAAAAAAACTACTATCTTAAAGGAAATGTTCATATCATTCACAGTACAAGGTTACTGGGTAGATATGCTTCATTCCTATGAGCAGACACACAATGCTTTGGAGTAGAAACCATGCAGAAGCAATTCGAACAAGCATTTCTTAAAAGTCTGTTTTCAAAAAGAAACTGAACTAATACTTTACAAGCCTAGAAAATGGTATCAATACTGTGTGTGGGTCTGTACTTGGTTTATCTTCAAATTATTTTGCTCCCCTTGTGTTACCTATTTTGGGCAAAATGCATGAAGGAAACAAGAATGAACTTCAAGAAATGAGTTTCGAAATTAAACATAAAATTAAATACTTAGTTTTCTGCTCTTTGGACTGTTGTAGTCCCAAATACATCACCAAGCATAAGGGAATCAGATGTACAAACAAGTTATTTCTTCTTTTCTAGGTAAAGAAGTTTGCTACCCCAGGCTTGGGTGTTTTACAGATGACCCACCCTGGTCTGGGGTACCAGGGAGACTTCTGACAGGTTTGCCTGATTCTCCAGAACATATGAACATCAGCTTCACTCTCTACACCAGAGAAACAGGAAATAACTCACAGGTGACATTTATTTTTAACATAAAAAAACTGACTAAACCTAGAAATGTTAACTTATTACAAAGTCTGTGTCAGTCACCATAGGCAAACAAGTCAAAATAAGAAGGTAGTTTGAAGGTACAGTAATGAGTGTACTTTGGTGTAAAGTACAAAAAGGGGGGGGAAAAAAAAAAAGAACGAATGTAGGGCATTTATTATGAATGATCCACAGGACACAAAAAGTTTCCTGGTATTTTCCTGCACAAGGTTAGAGGTTACAGCAGACTCCCTTTTGCATGTATTTAGGTCTCTGAGCAACATTGCAATCTCCTTCAAATAAATAGCCTTCTGAGTATCAGATGGGAAAGCAAATACTGCTGACTTAAAGGGGAGCTGAGCTAGAAAATACCGTGACTTCTAAAAATAAAAGTCTGAAGGTGACGGATTTTATGCAATTTCCAAACCCACATTCCACCTGGAAATTGGAGTGATTTTACATTCTCAACTGTCTCTCTGCACTCTAAAATAGAATTACTCAAGTTGCTTATGCCCTGAAATACTGAGCAGAGCAATGTGGAGGAACCTGGAAGATCAGAAGCTGGGATCGTGTGGCTTCAGTAAACGCTTATGAAGCTGCTAAATTCCTTTCAGACCCCCAAACCTACTGTCCCCTGAGCTGTACAGGGACATTGGGCATTCCTCTGAACTACATTCCATCATGAGCTCTGATGCCACCGCTGCCTTTGCGGACATCATTGCTTACAGCAATCCTGGTTGCCACACTGAGAATCTAATGATCTAATGATGAGAACATGTAACAAACTTCTACGATCTGCAGAGCAGGGACATGTGAGCACATGAGATACACGCAGCAAATTACTCAGCAGTTCTGTTGCTGATAACATAAACCAAAATACTTCTTGCACTAATTCCCAGACATTAAACTGAAGTGTATCCATGGTCTAGGGCACAGCCCATCCACACCCAAAGCTCACATCACAGCCCCTGTATTTGTTTGAAAACAATACATATAGTCAGAGATCATTCTCAAAGAAAAATATATAACTAAGTAGCTTGCATGTGTGAAGACCAGTTTCAGCCCTACTGCATGCAGTTCTTGCATGAAGTTCTTCCAGCCTTTCTGGAGTAGCTAATGACAAAACAGGCTGCTGCTTGGATGCAAACCAGCATGTTGAAGCCAAAGGTCAGGTCACTAAAAGGACAAGCTGAAGCAGGGATTGTGGAGCTAGTGGGCTGCACCCTGAAGAAGCTCACCCAAGTCAAGCCAACAGACACTGTGTGACACTGTGACCCTTTCAAGTTTCTTCATATTCCACTAAAGGGGGATCTTCCTCCATTAAGCAGATAGAAGCAGCAGAAACCACATGGGAACAACTCTTTGGAAACCATAGTGGAATTGAGAAAAGAGGGATAAAGGGGTCCCTGAGTTCCAAAAATCACAGACCTTTGTCCATTCAAAGGAGTTCATTTAGTCCTGCAGAGGGGATGACCTAACTGACTTTTTTAAATGCTTGAAAATATGAATAGATTTTTTTTTTTTTTTTAAACATACAGGTGATCTCGGCGATAAACTGCTCAACCATCCAAAACTCACATTTTTCTTCACATAGGAAAACCTCCTTCATCATTCATGGATTTGGCAGCACCGGAAAAACAGGCTGGGTGGTAGAAATGTGCTTGGTATGAGAGAGTATCCTCTGATTTCCATCAGTGGTAGTAGCTTTGTAACTATCCTTTAGGCACTAATATTCACCTTCCATTTTGCAGTTCATTAGGTAGTAGAAGATGTGAACCAAGAATTAAATGTCACAAAAGCCAAAATGTTCCCACTTGGGAAGATGCAGCAAAGTCCTTGGTCATCTCTGAGATGATGTTTCTCTAGAGAGTTTCCATTCCCAAACCACAGAGATCAGATCAAAGCAATAAACTGAACACAGGTGTCGCCAGCCTCTACACCCATGTCAGAATATTGGATTAGATACTCCAATTCACTGCTGCCCCCATTAACAGCAGCTGAACCATCCTTCAGTCAAAAGGCCTTCACGAGTTGTAAAGCTCAAGTTGCAGTCTATAAATACTATTCCGGTTCACCACTATTCAGTTTTTAGACCAAACAAAACCCCAACCAACCAACCAAACACAACCAAAGCACCACCACTAAATTTTTTGCTTTTTGTTTGATTACAGAGTTCAGTGAAAAAAATATTTCAAACATGAAATATGGAAGCTCTCACAAAACCAGCAGGGTGTACCTTAGCTGGTAGATAAGCAAGATCTACTCTAGTTGCTGCTTCCTCCATACCGGCAGGGAAAACAACAAGCTAGAAAAAGACATCACTGAATATTAACTCACAGATCTACAGCACTACTTTTGTTCATAAATCTATGAAAACTTTTAATCTAGAATATTAAATTTCCGATTTTTTCTCAGTTTAAAAGAAACAGCATTTATTTCTGTCTCTCCACACTACAAACTTATGGTCCCTACAGGAAAGGAGAGAGTCCAGCACACACCATGGTTTCAAGCTTCTGTTTTCCTTGTCAGTCACCCTTAGCTGTTTTACATAAATTAATTTTGTTTCCACTCCTTGTTCTATCTCAACCTTAAGTGACCTTTAGTTGCAGAAAACTATAATTGCAGACTAAGACATGATTCTTCCACTGGAAAAAGCATGGACCTCTGCAAGGCCATGCCCAGTACTGAAGTAACCAATGCGTTAGTTTTCTTTGCTGAAATAGAACCTTTCTGCTCTACTCCATGTCTTTTCAGTCTGATATGACTTTCTCAGTTTTAAAGGCATTTAATAAATAAGTCTACTTCCTATACAATTCATTTAAGCTACTAGCATCCCTCAAAGAAAGTCACATACTGCACATAGTATGTGCAGTTGTATGGCTTTTCCAAATTATTTCAAATATGCATGAAAATGTTGTATAAAGTAAAATATTTTTATTACAGTTTCCATAATTGATACTTTTTGGAATAATACATTCTGTCTAGTAAGAAGAGATGTGTTTCAGTGTGGTATGGGCTACAGTGATAGTCTCATTTTGTAGAGAATGAGATAGTTCTTTACTATATTACCTTTTAATGCCTTTTCTTATTTTAGTTGAATCTCTGATTTTGACTTGTTTCCTTAAATACTTTACTTTGTGTGTTCCCACATCAGCTGTTACTGGAAGTGGCAAACATCAACTGCATTGCTGTGGATTGGAAAGAAGGTGCAAAAGGCACCTACGTCAGTGCAGTGAACAACATCCGCGTGATTGGGGCTGAGGTTGCTTATTTCATAACAACTTTACAGGTAAAAGACCCTGCTTCACCTCCTGCAATTCCTCAGTGGATATTGGGGGACACTGCTGCTTTGGGTTTGAATCTTGTCCAGTACAGTCATGCAGAGCTGTACAGCGCATGCAGCAGAGATCCAGCTGATTACACTAATTATCAGCCCTGTAAGGACTTCTCGAAGCCACAAAAGACGCAAATTAAGCTAATGTGGCTGAGAAGATGTGCCAACTAATTAAAGACCAGTAGGTGGCGACATTTCCATACGAAGATACAGGCAAGGGGGCATTCCATGGAAAGGAGTTTTGCAAGCGTTGTACATATGTGCTAGATTTCAGCTTAGCAGCACCACGTTAAGATCTCAGTTTAGCACCACCAAAATGAGCAGGACTGGATTACTTGATAGTGCCATATTTGCAGTCTACAGGCACAATAAACTGCCCAGTTGCCTTCTAGTTTTGAACTTCATATTCCTGAAGGCAGGTGTTCACACTTATAAACAGAGCACAAAATTGCTCACTTGCAAAATTTGTGTATCAGCATTTCCCACTGATTTCAGAAAGACTCATCAGTACTTGGAGCAGCCGAAAATCAGAATCTTGCCTGGCTATGGATTGATCCTAGTCAGGGGGTGCTCATTTTAAAGTGCTCCGAGAGATAATTCAGAGCCCACAAAGCAAAGTGCCAAAATTGCAGCACCTGAGAGTCAAAGAACACTCTTCTAGATTCTGCTGGGGTACAATCAACTGTTCATACCTAGGAAACTCATACCTAGCCTCACACATTTGCTCCTGGAGCTTTATATGTAAATCACAGGTCATGTGAAGATGGATTCAGTTTCTCATTTACTATCTCTATCGCTGCACCATTTGCAGTCTAGGCCTCCCTTTCTTCCCTTACAAAAATGCATAGGTGATGCTTAGACTTCCTTTTGTTTTCTCTGCTTTACAAACTTTTAGAGTTTAACTGCAGGAAAGGTTAAACTGCATTGGAAATGGAAGCACAGCAGTAAAATGTATTCAGAGGACTCTGCCATCTAACAATAAAGGCAGACAGGCCAACACTACTGATCTACTTTTATTTTGCTACACACATTACAAAACTTAATTAAAAGCCTCAAGCAATTAGCAAACTTACTGGTTCTGATAGTTACAAACCCCATCAAATCCCTAAATGAAATCTGTCTCCTTTTGGGGGGACAGACTGATTTTGCCTACAGACTGATTAGTCTCCCTTTTGACCTTCAAAAGCATGTGTAATATCTTAGCAGTGCCAGTCTTGTACAGATGACACTTGGCAAAGAGAAGAATGTCACCCCACCTGAGCTTGTCAATGAAAATATTATTCAGTGATATGATCACATATTCTAAGTAAACGTGGAAAATAGAAATGTGATAAAAAATAGCTTCATAATAGAGTACATCAAGAAAAAAATAAGATCATTGTTATGGAAGATGACATGAGGCATTGATCCAAATAAGGTTCATATTTTGTCAGCAAGAGTAGTAGAATACTGGAAGCATATGCCAACACTGCAGCAGTGAATCCTTAATCATTATGCATTTAAAATTCCAGATTGGATCGTTTTTCTATCAATTCTTAGTGTAATTTAAATGATAATTAACTCAAGGTACTCACACCCTGTTTGCTATGTATAAAGTCGGTCTAGATGTTCCCAGAGGCCCATAATGTCAGACACCCTCTTTGCTTGTTATTCAAAGCCTGTGTTCTTATCTCCCACCACCACTACTTTAATGATCAGAAAATGTTCGGATACTCCCCTTATGAAATCCATTTAATTGGCCACAGTCTGGGAGCACATACTGCAGGAGAAGCAGGAAGAAGGATCCGAGGCATCAGACGGATAACAGGTAGGCTGTTCACCGAGATGCAGAGCTAACAGCACATGTCTAAAGGAAAGAAACTTGCAACACACTGGTCTGTAGACTGGAATTAAATTATTGGTAGTGCTGGAGCTACCTGTCATAACAGTATTCAAACTTTATGGCTCTCAGAAACAAGGAAAATTATTACATCTTCCCTCTCTATTTAGGTTAAGAACTCTTTAGAGGAAGACTTTAGTGGAAGGACAAACATAGCTAACAAGTTTGTAACATTACCATCATTCACTGGGTTACATCAAGCCCCACACAAAGACAAAGCAGAATCCTTAGTTATACTTGTTTGTAAAGCTTTACAGGACAGTAATAAGCTCACAGGTAATGAAATGCCTCCTTCATAGTGATAACATGCCATTATATCATCTATTGAAAAAAATATCTTACTCTTGTTGCAATGGGTTTTCAAAAAGGCTCACAAAAGCATACTACTGCATATTTTTTACAGTTTAGCTTATAATTCACATCATTACTGAACATGCCTTGTACAATACCGAACACCTGATGTCATAAGTGGGCAAAAGACATATTAGCATGTGCAACACTTCTCTCCCTCCCTCAACTAATAAGTGTTGTGGGTTTTTAGGTTTAGACCCAGCTGGGCCCTATTTTGAAGGTACTCCTCCTGAGGTGAGACTGGATCCTTCAGATGCAAACTTTGTTGACGTTATTCACAGTAATGCTGCTCACTTTCCTGCTGCAGGTAAGTGTTCATGTGAAAGTAAGTACCTGCAGGGATGGGCATGTCAGCAAGACACTGACATCATCACATGCACATCTCAGGGCTTGGAATGTATAACACCACTGGGCACCTGGACTTTTACCCAAATGGAGGAACTGTGATGCCTGGATGCACTGATTTAATTCCAGAGATGAAGCAAAGCGATTTTGAAGCTATCATTGCAGGTAAACACACATTTCCAACATGCATAGTACTTTAGTTTTGCTCAATTCTGAAACATGAACTGTGTTTCTCCCTAACTACCTGTTTGGGAGAAAACAGCAAAACAAAATTTGGTTTTGCCTATTTACTTCTAAATAAGAAAAGGAAATAAGAAATAAAGGCTGGAACAGAACAGTGCTCCACAGAGAATGTTGTAGGGAAAGGAGGTATCATTAATGCCTGAGCTTTGTTTCCATAATTTGAAATTAGATGTAGAACCCAAAAAAGCAGGAAGACAGGGAGTGGGCAGGTCCAACAACCCCAGCAGGGGGTTTTCCAGGCTGGGATAGGCCAGTGTCATGACCAAATGAGCAGCATGATACCTCCACCTCTGGTTTCTTGCAGCATCTTGCAGATGCTATAAAGAGCATCCAGCACTTATAAGGCATGAATTAGGCAAGAACACTGAGCGTTTCCAGGGTCTGTACATGCCTCAGCTCTCTCCCTGAGACTTCTCTGTTTTCAGAGGCTTTGGACAGGTTGGCAGAAGGATGCTGGATTCTCCATGCTCTATTAAACCTTAAAAAATGTAATCATCTTGCTGTGACATCTCAAATATCCATCTAGCTAGCTAGCTAGCTATCTATCTGAGTATCTTCTTAAAGGGGACTGTTACATCATGGCAGACCAATACATCTCACTTGAAATCTTGAGGTAATGGCACACAGTTCTCCAGAAAAAACACAGACAAAACAGTAATTCTTCCACAGCTAGAAATGTGCAAATTCAGACAAAAGAATTAATACAAGGCCATGCTGCTATTCTATTCTGTGCCTCAGCTGTTTCTGTGGTGAGACGAGTGCAACTCTTATATAGGATAACAGGAGGTTGTTTCACTGATGATCATAAGCTTTTTTCCAACAGATGCTACAGTCTTTAGCGGGTGCCATCACTCACGCAGCCATGAATATTATTTTGAAAGTATCCTCTATCCCACTGGATACCTTGCATTTCCCTGTGACACGTACAAATCCTTTGAGGAAGTAAGTATATCAGCCCAGGACTGTGTGAGGTGTAAAGAAAATAACCCAGGACTCTGGGGCAGGTAGCACTTAAATGCTGGTGGCTGTGGTCGGGTAGCAGGAAGCACAGCACACAGTAGTTCCCATCAACTATGTTTCCAGACTCTGGAAAATGAATCCTGAAGCATAGATGATATCACCAAAAACACGGGGAAAAGATTAAACCCTACAGAATTATCAACCCAAACCTTTATGCAAAGGGCACATAGGTTAGACATATCTATCCTACCAATTCCTGGCTGGAAGAAGAAACATTTGGAGCCTTCAGAATCCTTGATTGTCCTCTAATTTACACTGGACACAGATGAGACCACCTGAATTAGTGCACTTATGAATGATGCTCCATGCATTTTCTCCCATATGATATTGCCATGTGAATGTGGGCAAGTTCTCTTCCACTAGGAGGGTAAAATTGTTTTATATTTGGAACTAGAACCTAACTGAAAAATATTTGAACTAATGAGTTTGACCATTATCATGCACAGATATCAAACCTGCTCATTCTACCTCTCCTGGGTGCAGGAGCCATTATCTAAAACAAGTTTATCAGGTTTTGGTGGTAAGTTGGGACAATATACAGCACTGCCACAGCTTTGCAAGATCAGAGCAGCATCTTGAGCCTTAATCTCATCAGAGCTAGGATGAAAAAAGACTTAACTGATTGCTCTTCTTTTCCCTAGGGAGACTGTTTCCCATGTCCACCCGAGGGATGTCCAATGATGGGGCACTATGCCGACAGATTCCCTGATAAGTTGAAGAGGGAAAACCAAAAGTATTTTTTAAATACAGCAGCAGATGAACCTTTTGCTGGTGAGTGGAGAAGGTTTGTTACAATTGTCCACTTGTTTAAAAAGTCATTGCCTTGATGTGATTTACAGCCATGCACCTGTGTTGCTTCTATGAACAACTGCTAATATCTCTGACAAAAAATGCTACATTAGTTATCAGAATTCAAGCTCACAAAGTCTTCAATTTCTTAACAGGAATTAATTCCAGGTAGGAAAAAATTAACTTCCTGTTATACTAGCACTTTTAGATCTCTCATAGCAATGATAATCTAGATTTATTTTTGCTTTTATTTATGCAGCTTGGAGACAAAAAGTATTCATAAAACTGTCTGGTGTAAAGAAAACAAGGGGAGACATAAACCTAGTTTTCCATGACACAGAGGGGCACACAAAAGAATATGAAATTGCCAAGTAAGTTAAATTATTATTTCTCTATAGCATTTAATGCTCCTAACCTAATTGGTCTACATATTTTCCACATATTTAAGCAGTGTCAACATTTACCCTGCATTGCAAACATTCTGCTTAACATGAGATATGAAAGAAGTTATTACATAAGTCAGACCCACAAGGGCAGATGGTTGGTTGTGAAAAGGAAATGGAAGTAACTTCCATTTCCATGTGCACTGTATTTCTGAGCTCCAGCTCACCTGCAGCTCTTCTTGCAATGATACCTGCAAACCTGGTGCACACAGGCATGGGGGACAGCCCCAGTTTCACTCTTATCCTCTCCCTGTGGTCTCCTGCCACAGGCCCATTGAAGTGCTCAGTACTAGTTTTCATCCTCTCTTTGTTCAGAGCATAACACCCCAGAGCCCTGGTCCTGTGTCCTGTTAAAGAAAACAAAAATGCGAATTTCTGTTGTAACAAAGGGGAAACCTGAAAATTTGTGGAGAATGTGATTTGGTTCAGTAATCTCTGAATCGTCAAACTAATGCTGCTGTCTTCATTCTTTTTGCAGTGGAGACCTCACTCAAGATGAAGTCTACACAAAATATCTTGATGTTGAAATTAACCCCAAAAACACTACAAAAATTGAATTTCTTTGGAATAAAGCCATATTTTCTCTGCTCTGGACAAGACTAGGAGCAGAAACAGTCAATATAGTGCAGGGAGAGGATGGACAGAGGTAAGTATACCTTTTTACAGGTCAGAAGGGATGGGAAAGGAGGGAAAAAACCCTGGGAGACAAGATTGAAAAATGGTCTTGAATTGGACACATGGTTTGCATTCAACAATGTGAATTTCAGTAATGACAAGTTGTTACACTTGGGACAGAAAATCAAATGTTTGAGTAGGCACCAGGGAACAATTGCCTGGAATAGAATACAGCAGTGAATAATGTACAATAATTTACAATTACAAACCAAGATAAAGCAAACCTCATTCCCAGGTGCATTATCAGAATTATTATATAGAAGACCCAAGAAGTATTTGTTCTAATTGGAATAATTGGGGTAAGACTGTAAACAGAAATAGGATCATTTTTGAGTTTGGAGAGTATACTTCAGGAAAAAATGCACACAGACTGCTGTTTGAAAAAATACCAAAAGATTTAGAAAACTTTAGAGCAGCTGAAGGAAGT
>VYXB01006171.1:0-23807 GCA_013397135.1 Pachyramphus minor
TTTATTTTGGTAATGATTAGACAAAAAAGATCTCAATCAGAAATAATTGCTATACAGTACAGGAGCAATAACATCTATAATTATATGGTGCACTAGGAGGCAATATTGAAACAATTACGTTTAAAACACTTTTCTTTAATATAATTGCTTTCATATATTAATTAAATAAATGTAATTAATTAATGCATTAAATATTTAATTCTTAATTCAGATAATAATAACATCTTGGGTGAGATGTTATTATTGACGTCACTCACCCAGACCAATGACCGTGGGCAAATCTCTGTGGAGTGACCTTGAGGGTCCCCATTCCAGGCAGGAACTCCACACACTCCCCCTCAAGAAGGGATATGTCACAAGACCCTGCCCTCAAAATTTGGGATTGGGATTTTCAGGGATCAAGTGCTGGTCTGTCCGTCCAGCGTGTCCGGGCTGTGCCAGCCCCGCAGTTCTGGAGAAGTTCTCAGTGGTGCCACTCCTGTGGTCCCTCATCCAGGGACTTTCCCAGCTCTGCCACATCTACCCCTCCCTCTCGGGGCGTTTGCCTTTGGGATGGTGGCTCAGGCTGGGATTGGTGGCTCAGGCTGGGATTGGTGGCTCAGGCTGGTTTCAGCTTTGTCCAGGAATGGTTTGGGTGGGAAGGGACCTTAAATCCCATCCAGTGCCACCTCCTGCCACGGGCAGGGACACCTCCCACTATCCCAGCTTGCTCTAACCCGGCCTTGGACACTTCCAGGGATCCAGGGACAGCCACCGCTTCTCGGGGCAACCTGTGCCAAGGCTCCACCACCCTCCCAGCCAGGAATTCCTTCCCAAAATCCCATTTAAACTTGCCCTCTTCCAGTTTAAAGCCACCCCTCTTGTCCTATCCCTACACGCCCTTGCAAAAGTCCCTCTCCAATGTTGAACTGCCCAATCTGCACACCCTGAGCTTCCAGGTATCCCAAAATCCACACCAATGGTGAATTCCTCAATATTACCAGAGTCCATCTGGAAAAGAGATGAGACACGGGAAAAATCTTCCCTGGGGAGATAAAGGGAGGGGAACATCCCAATGTGGTCCTTTCTGCCTGGTGTCAAGGGCCGTCTCCTGCCTCAGGGAGTGGGATATTCCAAAGGAGTCCTGCTGGAACATCAGATTGCCTGGATAAGATGCAGATTCCTCATGTAAAATAGGGAAAGGTGGTGGAACAGTTGAGGGGCAAACTCCGATGGGCAAATCTTGTCCTTCCATCTCAAACCTCAGCAACGCTGAGTGTGATGATCCAGAAGTTGAGATGAGGTTGGAACAACACCAGGTGTGTCCTTGGAGAGGTTTAAAACTGGGAGCAAGTCACTGGCAAGCCTGGAATACAGCATGGAGATAATGGGCTGACCCTGGTGAAGAACAGGCCACCACTGGTGTTCAGCAGCTGTGGGAGCTCTGGGTGGGTGTTTCAGTGTGGGGGCACTGGGATATGGATCTCCTGGCTCCCTGGATCCCTGTCCTGCCTATCCTGGGCTTGCAGAGGTGGATCCTTGGTGCCAAGGCAGGTGGGATTTACACCCACCTCAAACTGGTGTCTCTCCAAGACAGGATGAGGAGACACCAAGGATAAGCAAATCGAACCTTTTGGAATAATTTTGGCCTCATTCCAGTGCCAATGAGGAGCTCTGTTGGACAGGAATTTGGGCACTAACGTTGTCCTCACCTTGCAGCTCCCCTTGGCTCCGTCCCCAACTTCAAGGTGATGTCCCTCACCAGCACCAGCCTGTCCTTGGCCTGGAGTGCCACAGCAGCTGCCACCAAATTCCGAGTCACCTGGAGCCCTGTGGGAGCAGGGAAAGGTGAGCAGAGAAAGGGTGACCCCGTCTGTGGCCACGGGAGACACCTTCCCAAACTCCTGAGCTCCCACTATGGAGAACCTTGGTGGTGGCTCCTTCTCTCCTCGTATTACTTTCATTTGTGAAATAATCCCCAAAGCTCTGGAATCGAACTGCAGCAAGGAATGACTATTTCCCCTGGAGGAGATGCCACCAGGCTCTGAAATATCCTTTTTTTTCTTTTTTTAACAGGAAAGCAGGTTGCCAAGACTCAGCTCCTGGGCAGCAGAGTGTTGGCTCATCGGATCGACCACCTGGAGCCCGACACCCCGTACAGGGTCGGCATTCGGGCTCTTTTTGGTCGGACTGAGGGGCCAGAGGTGACCCTGACTCACCACACAGGTATGTCCTGGTGGGACAACCCTACTTCTGTTGGGATTTGAGGGTTGGATTCGTGGCCTTGTGCGTGGTTGGTGCCAATAATCCATGGGTGGGAGTGGACACGTCCTTCTGGCTTGTCCAGCAGCCTTCGTGGGCAATCCTGGATGGATGAACACAGTTCCCAGTGTTATTTATCCACAGTCATCCCAGGAATGTAGGAGCCTCTCTGCAGGTACCACTCAGGGTCTTGGGGTTTTGGGAATTCCTTGATTTGTGGCTCTGCCCCTCCCAACTTGGGGTCTTGAGGTTTTGGGAATTCCTTAATTTGAGAGTTCCTTGTGGCTCTGCCCCTTCCAAACTTGGGATCCTGAGGTTCTGGGAATTCCTTGATTTTGGGAATTCCTTGATCTGTGGCTCTGCCCTTTCCATCTTGGGGTCTTGAGGTTTTAGGAATTCCTCTGTTCATGACTCTGCCCCTTCCAACCTGGAGCCTTGAGGTTTTAGGAATTCCTTGACTTGGGTGTTAATTGTGTCTCTACCCCTTCCAAACTTGGGATCTTGAGGTTTTGGGAATTCTTTGATTTGAGAGTTAATTGTGGCTCTGCCTCTTCCAACTTGGGATTGTTCCTTCAGACATCTCACCCTGGTTCATTTTTGCAGCATCTCCTGCAGAACCCAAGCCCACCCAGACCATCCAGGACCTGAGGGTCACTGACACTGCTGTGAGCAGTTTGAAGCTCTCCTGGAAGAGGCTTCCTGGGATAACTCACTATAAGATATCCTGGGGCCCAACCAGTGGTGAGTATCCCGATCCCTCAGTATCCCGATCCCTCAGTCAGGTGTGGGACGAGCACAGAGCACAAGGAACCCACAAAAACAGGAGTTCAGCTCAGTTAAGCCTTTTCCCAAGCTCTAGGAAGGGTCTAAGTCTACAGGGACAAGCTGAAGCCCCATAACTGAGCCCTGAGCCAAGTTTTGGTCTCTAACAAAGGGATCCATTGGATTCCAGCACAGTTGGGATTTGGGAAGTCAGAGCAGTTCCCTTCCAGCAACACATGGGACACCTTGGGGAGCAGCTCTCCCTCCCTGCCCAGGTCCCATAAGATCTGTGGGAGGAAGCTGCTGGAACAAGGATAATTTATCATTCCCTTGGGGAAAGTTCCTCCCCCAGGAGGGGAGAAATTCCCTCTGGAAACATTTGGCTGTGACTTGTGTCCAGCCAGGAACCTCCAGGAAGGTTGGGAGATCCCAGGCTGCCTTCCCACAAGTCCACCCTGCTGTTCCTTGGTCTCCCTGCTCTCAGCTCCCCCTGATGGATTCAGGAAACATCTGATGTGGGACGTGACCTTTTCTCCCCGTGGTCCAGGCAGTCCAGGAACTCCATGGAGCCCCACAGGGCCTGGCAAACCAGGTTTCCCCTAAAAAGGAAGATCCATCCTCAAATCTTTCCCTTCCCACCTGAAAAGGTTCATTTTTAAGTGCAAAACCACGAGCAGAGAAATCTCTCCCCCAACATTCCCACCTTAACAGTTCCTGTAAACTGAGGGTTTAGAGGGTATTCCCGAATTTCCTTTCCCCCCACAAATGAGTTATGAATCACTGGCTTTGCTGAGGAAGGGAAGATGGCACTTTAGAGGTTTTTTTGGATGTCTCCTCTTAGGTGGTTTGGAAAGCTCCCAGCTGGTTGGGGGAGAGGCTGTTTCCTTCACCATCCCCAAGCTGAAGGAGGGCACTTCCTACACCATCCACGTGTCTGGAATGATCCGAGGGCAGGAGGGAACCCCCGTGGTCCTCACAGCCAAAACCTGTGAGTATGGAACCATTGGATCCACGATCCAAGAGCATCTCTATGTTGGCGCTGTTTCCATCCTCGCCTCCCATCACAGGAGAGGTGGAAGAAAAAGAGCAATGTTGGCTGATTATTCCTTGTTCACAGAATCCCAGCGTGGTTTGGGCTGGAAGGGACCTTAAGGATCATCTGATTCCAACCAGGGAACATTCCACTAGGCCGGGGTGCTCCAAGCCTCATCCAACCTGGCCTTATTCCCCCTCAGCTCCCACCAGAAAGCACCCATTGGTCCTTTCTTCCTATTGCTGAGAAACATCGGGATTTTCCCTGTGTCCCCAATAATCCCCTCCCCTGAGCGGCCATTTTGTGGCGCATCATCTTGGAATTCCATCCTTAGTTGCAACATCTTGACCATTTCCACCAGATGAAGGCCACTCCTGATGTTGTGGCCTCACCTGATTGGTGCTGCTCAACAGGCAGATTTGGGACATCAGGTGGTGGAGAAGCTCGAGGATCCTGTGCAGGGCTGAGGGTTGGGCTCAGTGATCCTCGTGGGATCCTTCCAGCTCAGCACATCCCGGCATTCCATGGGGGCAGCTTCTGGGAGCACAAACATCTGGGGAAAAAGGGAGCAGGAAAACCTTTATTATCCACCCCAACCTCTCAGATTTCAGTCAATTTAGAGCCCAGACTAAAGATCTGCCAATGGCTATTTCCTAAAACCACCCATTCCCACCAGCTGAGGGTCTGCCCTGCTTCAGCTTCCTGAAAAGCACCTGAGTGCCGCAGGGACTCCTTCCCCTCACAGCAGCTGAGGGGTTTGAGGAGGCAGAAAGGTCTCCAGAGCTCATTTTTCGGGCTAAGATGTGTTTCCTGACACCCACAGCTTGGCCCTCAGGAGAAAATCTCAGCTGGGACATTCCCCAGCGGTGGACAAGTGGAGATGCTCCGTGCTTGTTGTTCCTACCTGCGCTTTTTGCCTTTAATTTTATTAAATGCCTCTGTTTTAATTTGATTTGCGCCTCCCAAAGGACTCATCGACCTTCTTTCAGCCTGATTTCATTTCGCTGGTGGCTTCTACCCACACTAAATTTGGTTTCCTTCTTCTCCAACAGTGGATTTACCCAAAGTCACCGAGTTCACGGTGCAGGAGGCCGCGGACACCAGCGTCCTGCTGTCCTGGGGGGCTGTTCCTGGAGCATCCACCTACAAATTAATGTGGCATTTGACCTCAGGTAACGATGTTTTGAGTCCAGCTGGGACCCTGTTTAGCAGGACAACAGAAGGTTGACCCCAGGGTTTTCCATGTCTTGTGTCCCTTCAACTCAGCTTCTTCATCTGGGTGAAAAAGAGAGGGAAAACTGCAATCTGTCCCGCCAAGGAGGGTCAAAAAATGACCTTTTTGGCCAGAGAAAAAATCCTGGAGATGTGGGAATTGCTGGTGGGCATTATCAGTGTCTGTGATCAGGGAATTGTCACACTGAACCAAAAAAAGTCGTTTTTTATCACCCACACCACCTTAATTTTACCTCTTTAAAATCTCTGCTCTGCCGCAAAGAGCTTTAAAAACCTCCCAGTTTTTACAGTCTATATTTCCTTTCCCAATTGATTTGGCTTTGCAAGGTTTAACTTCCTAAAGCACCAGTTTTTTTCCTGGAGTGGCCTAAAAACCTCTTGGAATATAAGAAATCATTGTGGCTTCAGCCACTGCCTTCCTGCTGGGGGTCAATCCGTTCATCCCCACGAGCCAATAAAGAACAGGAACCCAAAACAATCCCCCTTTTTTTGAGTTCCCAGGTCACCAGCTTGAATTTTTTGGGGAATTCCAAGGCCATTTTAGGATTGGCAGCTGAAGTCACTGGGGATGAAATGTGCCTGGTAGCATCTTTTTTTTTTTTGCTCTACATTTTCTGGGTAAGTGGTTTTTGGAGCTGAGCATTCAGTTCTCTGGGGTGACTGAAGTGATTTAAGCCCTTCCCCTCCTGTGGTAAAAATCTGTAAATATCCCAAAATCCAGTGGTTTTGGAGTTCTCAGAAATGGATAATCCCATGTCTGACACTCCTCCCCCTCCCACCCTCATCCCATTGATCCCCTGCAATGGGTTTATAACTAATTATTAACTATAATTGATTTAACATCCCCATCAGATCAATCTTCCCGTCACATTCCGGTGGTGCCAACAGGACCAAATTTATACTTCTAGATTTAATTCCTAAGTTTATCCTCCCTTCTTTAATGATCCAGGCTGCCAACATCGGCATGTGAAGGCACTCAAGAATTTTGTCCCCTTTTTTCCCTCTCTTGTTTCATTTTCTTCCACACAACTTGATTTTTTTTTTCCTCCCTAAATTAACGCTCGTTCATGACCCATCTCCCCCTTTTTGAGCTCATTTAGTCCCCTCTTGGCTACCCCTTTATCCCAAAAAAACTGGACGCCTTTCTACTCAGTTTGGGATCATCCCAGGTGGAGCCTCCTCTGTCCCCAAACCCGGGGATGTCAATGAGGCTCCATCCAGAGCCACCTTTCCAAGGATCTTGGAGAAGATCTCACCCTCTTCTCTCTTTCTACCTTCTCTTGGCTCTTCTGAGCGACCTTCTCCAGTGGAAGGTGCCCCTGCCCATGGAATTGATGGTTCCTTCCAACCCAAACCATCCTGTGATTCCATGACTATTCCTGGAGCACCAAAGTCAGGATTTTCTCACCCACCTGGCCGAGAGAAGCTCATTTAATGTTGTGTTTGCACCTTGAGCCTCAAAGTCTCTTGTCCCTTGTGGAACTTTGTTTTTCCTGTAGAATTGTCCCCAAGACCAGTCTTTCTTTTCCAGTGGTCACAGGTTTCCTCCTGCATGTCCTTGCCAGTCTTTTTCTGGCCATTATTCCCTGGATATCATCCAGGTATCCCCTCCCTGAGCCCACTGGCAAAGTCTCCTTCCCATCCCAAAGAGGTGTGGGATAATGAGCAGCAAATCTCTTTCTCATCTAAATCAATTATAACTCACCTACTCAAAAAAAAGGGGAGCAGAAGAGTTTGGATCAGACTGAAAGAGGAATTTTACCATTTTTTTAAAAGAGCAAAACCTCCCTTCCAAAAATTTTTTGGGGGTAATTGAGAACGTGGAAGGTTGGACTCGATGATCTTGGAGATCTCGTCCGACTTGATTCTGTGAGCCCATGAAAATGAAACAGAATATTTGCACTGGTTTAATTTCTTTCCATATAAACTGAGGGTTTTTAATTGCTTTTTAAAAAGTAAAATGTTATTTCAGAACAAAAAAGATGCAAGTTTCACTTTGAACTCATCCCTCAGTATTTGCAAAATAAGACACTTATAACCCATCAATACTTTATTATGACATTTTTCCTGTAATTGTTTTAAATCAAAACTGTTTACTGTGTACAACCAAATCTCTCAAGTGAGTTTGGTGCCAATTTTCAGCAAACTTTCCATTCATTACCAAAACAATAATTTTATTTTTATTCATGTGAACCACTGCTCACACCAAGCTCAGCCTCGGGCACCGCCTGGACCAAATTCCCTGCCTAAACCCTTGGAAAAATTCCAGTTTTCTTTTCCTCTTCATGCCCATCAGGCACAACCCACCTCATTTCACCTCTTTTAGGACCTGCCCATTGCGGTTTGGAAAAGTTTTAAGTTTCCAAACTCCGAAATCCAGGAATCGTCTCATCCCTGACCTCCGGTTCACCAACGGTGGTTCCACCGGGAGATGGGAAGCTACAGGAATGGGAGTCCTTTGGGGTTTCTCTGGCTCTGAGTCACATTTCTTCTCTTTTCCACAGCTCCTGATCTTTCCCAGGAAGTCTTACCAGCAGCTTCCAGCTCATTTAGAGTGTCAGGTCTGAGTGCCGAAGAAATGTACCTGTTTTCCATAAAACCCGTTTTTGGGGACGTGGAGGGACCGGAGACAACGCTCCTGGGGCAAACAGGTGTGAAGGCTGGAGACCTGGCTTCCAGTTTTACCTGGGAAGCTGCTGTTGAGGCTGATTTCTTGGCTTTCCTACCCTTCTGACTCTTTTCTAGGTTTAAAAGAGGTTTCAAACTCACCTTTTGTGTTTCCTCTCCAGTGGGAGCTCCCAGAGGGTCAACAAGTGCTCTGGTGGCTCCTACAAGACTGGCTTCAAGGAGAACCCTCTCAGTACTTCCCAGCAGCTTGGGGACCACTCCTGTCTCAGTGGCCACCACCACAAACCCCCTGCCAAGCCCAGAGACCCCGGTGGCCACCACTGCCGTGTCCCCACGGCTGACAACTCCCCCTGGGCCTAGTGAGTTGTGTCCATGTGGGATTTGAGAAGGAAGAGGGTGGATCAGTGGGTCACAACCACCAGGGACCATGATCTTGGATCTCAGGAGCCAAAACTGGTCTTAATTCCTTGAGTAGGGACAGTGGGTGATGTCAGGGAAGACCCAAACCCCATAAATCCCAAGGATGAAGGTGCTGCCTGTTTAACCGCCAACACTTGGCATCACAAGAGCTTTTAGGGGTTTGTTTGGTTGCTCTGAACCCCCAAAACTTCCCCATTTCTGCTTTGGGACCCCCCTTTCTCAAGAGACCCTCTCTCCCCCTGCAGTCTGTGGGAAGCTCAGGGCAGACATTGGGTTCCTGGTGGACGAGTCCTCGAGTATCGGCCAGAGCAACTTCGACAAAGTGAAGGATTTCCTGTTCCGGATCGTTTCCTACTTCCCAAAGATTGGCCCCGAAGGGACACAGGCAAGACTTTGTTATTCCTTTTTCCTGCAGGTGTTTTCCTTCTGGATATTCCCCTTTTGCTCACCCCTGCAAAGGGAGCAGTCAGTACCCACATGCTGTGGACCACGAAGTCCACGTGCTCAAAAGACATGTGAGATACCACCAAAAAAGACAGGAATTAAAAGTTCCTAAATGTCACCTTTCTCATCTGGATACATTTCCATTTCTTGATTTATTTTCTTTTTTTCCAAGAAATGGAAATATGTTTTCTCTGTTCATCAGGAGTGAGGCAAATTCCACCCCTCCTGGGTTGAGTTGTGGAGCCCAGGGGTGTGTTGGGTGTGTATCCCCTTCTAGGACCCCATTTCTGCCCCCATTCCAGAGTGATGATGGTGGGGACGCGGGTGGGACAGGGAGGACATGACCCTCAGGCCATGCTGGGACAAAGCCTGTGGGACTGAAAAACAGCAAAGCCAACGGGAAGACTCCATGGATGATTAATTTGGGGTCATTTGTGTCTAATTAATGTAATATTTGAATTAGCCCTTGGAAAGGGAGAGCTACACAACTCCCTTCCAGTTGAGCAGGGAAGGGGAATTTCTTGAACTCTTTTCTAGCAGATAATCTTGGAGGTTCAGGGAGATGTGGAAGTGGCAAAATGACAAATAATTCTGGAGAGATGAAGATGTTTTGATTGAGGTGGTTATAGGAGTTTGTTGAGCGGCCAGGCAGGAAGGGAGCTGGGAGTTGGGATGGACAGGGAGCTGAAGAGGAGCCAGAGGGTGCCCAGGGGGCCAAGAGGCCACTGGATCCTGGGCTGGCTGAGGAAGAGTGTGGCAGCAGGAGCAGGGCAGGGATTGTGCCCCTGGACTCAGCGCTGGGGAGGCCACCCCTGGAGTGCTGTGTCCAGCTCTGGGCCCTCAGCTCAGGAAGGACATGGAGGGGCTGGAGCAGGGGCAGAGAAGAGCAGCGAGGCTGGGGAAGGGACTGGAGCACAAGTGCTGTGAGGAGAGGCTGAGGGAGCTGGGGGGGCTCAGCCTGGAGAGGAGGAGGCTCAGGGGAGACCTCCTCACTCTCTGCAAGCCCCTGACAGGAGGGGGGAGCCGGGGGGGGTCGGGCTCTGCTCCAGGGAACCAGCAGTAGGACAAGAGGGCTCGGCCTCCAGCTGTGCCAGGGGAGGGCAGCTTGGACATCAGGAAGGGATTTTTTCCCTGGAGAGGGATCAGCCATTGGAATGGGCTGCCCAGGGAGGGGGTGGAGTCACCATCCCTGGAGGTGTTTAAGGCCAGACTGGATGTGGCATCAGTGCCATGGGCTGGGAACCACAGCGGGGTTGGACTGGATGATCTCAGAGGGCTTTTCCAACCCAATTGATCGTGTGACTGTGTGATTCTGCCCCCTTTTTTGGCAGGTGGCTGTTGCCCAGTTCAGTGAGGAGCCCAGGGCAGCCTTTCACTTCCACCAGCACCGGGACCGAAACGGTGCCCTGAGAGCCATCAAGGGGCTGCACTACACCGGAGGCAACACCAGAACAGGTGGGTGGGGGTGACACCCCTGGCCCAAGAGAGGCTGGAGGCCAAGGAAAGCTTTTATTGGAGTGTTTGGAACCCATTCGAGTGTTTTGATCCCGTTGACTTGGTTGGAAAGTTGCGCTCGAAGTTCCCTAAAATTTGAGGACGGAGGAATGAGCTGAGCTTTATTTTCAGGGATGGTCTTTCCAACTAGTCTGATGTCCTTTATCCATGTCCTGATTTCACTACTGGGTTTTCTTCATTATTTTATAAGTATTTCTTCATTATTATGTAAATATTTCATTATTTGCCTGAACTTGAGGGCTTTTTTTTAATACAGTTCTTCCCTTGTTACCTCAGCAAGACAATGGGCCCTGTCCTGTTTCCATGGTGTCCTTTGTCCAGCTCCAGGTCTCAGAAATCCAGACACTTTTTGTCTTAAAAAAGGTGTTTAAAAAACCAACTTGTTGTTAAAAAACTGGCTTAAAAAGAGAGGGACGACACTTCCCACCCGCTCATTCCCAGGAGGACACTTCATTCCCTGAATGAATGAATGAATATAATTAAATTAAAGGTCATTAGCTTTCATTATACTTTTTAATTTATAATGCTTTATAATTATATAAATATGATTTTCAAATCACTCAATTAATGTCTTCCCATCAACCAAAGGGAAGTTTTGAGCACAGAAAAATGGGACTGATGAAAATACAGGAATTTTCATGGCACTGGGTTGGGGAAAGCAGCCAAACTCCTGCATCACCTTTCCTCTAATCCTTCTTTTTCTGGAAGTTGTGTCCATACAGACATTTTCCCCCCTCATGGAAATCTTTCCATCCTGTTTTGGGGCTTCTTAACCATCTCAGTCTGTGGGAGAGTTCTCTGTGAAACTTCCCTGGTCTTTCTGAAGAACAAATTTGGAACTGGGAATTCTGTGGATTTCTTTGTCCCTGAAAGTGTAAGAAAAAAAGCTTCAAATCCAAATAATTTTTTTTCCCCCAAAATGACAAGAAAAATGCTTCAAACCTCCTAAATGATTCATTTTCCCCTTTTCAAAAGTACCTTGAGGTTCAACCTGAACCATTCCAGCCTGGTTTACCGGTGTCATCCCTCACAAGGTGTTATCCCATGATATCCATGGATGAGACCACACGGAATTCCTTCCTTTCCTTCTCCACCTATGGAAGGAGACCCACAAACCCAAGCCAGAATCACTCCCAATCTCTTCCCTGTTTTCCCAGGTCGTGCCATATCCTTCATGCTGAAGGAGTTATTCCAGCCCTCCAGAGGGATGAGGCCGGATTTCCCTCAGGTGCTGCTGCTGGTGACGGATGGACCATCCCAGGACGATGTGGGGCCACCAGCCAGAGCAGCCCATGCTTTGGGTGAGAGCTTCCCTGATTCCCAGAGTCCTCCATCAATTTCCAGGGGTTTGATTTCCCAGGGTTTTTCCTGGATATTTTGTGTGAGGAGTCACTTTGAGAACTCAGTGCCTTGAAGTGGGAGCAACAATTCTCTGGGCTGTTTTGTGTATTAAAAGGCAAAAATCCCTTCTTATTTTGCACAATATTCTTTATTTTGGGCTTTTACAACTTTATCCTCTCATTTAATTACAATATTCAGATTCTAATTAAAATATCTGGCATTTCCTCATCTGCTCCACCCTCTCCCAAAACCACCCCTCCCACAGCACCTCCTGAATTGGAGTGGGAGCTCCCAAAAACACCATCTCTTCATCTTCCCTTCCTCTTCCTCATCTCCTCTGACCCAGTTTCACCCCTTCTGGAACATTTTCAAGGCTCTTGAGCAGCTTTTACTACTTCTATCAAGTGTTTTTTCTCTCTCTCAGCACATTTTCACAGATTTCAAACCCTCCACCCCTTTACAACCCCTTTGTCTGTTGAACCTCTTAACAACGAACGTTAAGCAGCATTTTTGAAAATCTTGCACAAAGGTACCAACAAGCTGCACTAAAACTTAGATAATATACATTTTAAGGTTGGGGTTTTTCTCTCCTTTATCCTTTTTTACCTCTTCTTGGTTTGCTTTAACTCACACACTTCAGGGGAGTTCTCGCTGATCCCACCCAGAGTTAGTTGACAGCAATACCGTGATGAGACACTTGGAAACTCTGATTTTAAGCCCTTTTTGCTCCTGTTGAGTGCAAGGTGTGTTCCAGGGATCCACATCATGGCTGTGGGGGTCTCAGGAGCTGATCCCCTGGAGCTCAGCAGGATCTTGCTGCAGCAGAACCTCCAGAACATTTTCTACGTCAGCACCTTCGAGGACCTTCCCCAGATCCTGCGGGAGCTCATCGAGGCCCTTTGTTCCGACCCTCAGCTCCCAGCTGGAGAGGTGAGATCCACACGTGTTCCTGGGAATATAAACCAGCCCTGCTTGGTGTGGAAGGTGCACAGGATGATGTTCTTCACCTGAGCAAAGTTTCAGAGCAAAGTCAGGATTCAGGACGCTGGGTCCCGTCCTGACCTCACCGCCCAACCCCAGCGGGGAAACCTTTGGAATCTTGGGAATTAGGGAAGCTGAGAGCTTTGGAGGTTCTCCTGCAGAGCCCTTGGATGTGTTATAAGGTCCTTGCCCTCTTCTAAACCCTGTTGTTGGGTCAGTGGTGTGAATAGGAGCTCATTGCAGAGTGTCCCCAACTGGGATATTTTATAGGATCACAGCATGGTTTGGGTTGGAAGGGACCTTAAAGATCATCTCCAACCCCCCTTCCATGGGCAGGGACACCTTCCTTACTCCAGAGAACTCTCCTTTGTGTCTGTTGGCCTTGAGGAAGGGAGGATGGTGATGTTAAAGCTCGAGACCTGTTGAATGTTGTGTTTGATCCCTAATCCGAGCCAAACTCTGCCCTGTAGGCTGCCAAAACTGAGGCCACCAAGACATTTGGTGACACAGAGATCAAGGAAGAAGACCCTGATCCACCATCAGCTGAAACACAGGTCCAAAAAGAACAGAAGCCTTGTGATCCCTGGTGTTCCAAGGTGAGAATTAATTCTCAGGGGGTGATATTGCAAATAAAAACAGACTTTGGAGAGTCTGAGGATACCAAAAGATCTCCTGGATGGTCAACGTGGCTTCTTCCTTTTGTTGCACCAGCCAAGGAGTGGTTTAGTCTGTGGTTTAGTCCGTGGTTTAGTCTGTGGTTTAGTGTCTGCTCTGGTTTGAGTTCATTTGGCATCTTTTGGTGGATTTGATTTCCTGATTGTTTTTTTCCTCCTGTTTTCCTTTGAAGAGCTCCAGGGCTTCAGCAGCTCACAGAGGGTATGATCCAAACAGCTCCACCACAAAGGGGGAGAAGGGGGAGAGGGTGAGTCCACCAGCATCAACCAACCACTTGGATAATGAAAATCATGGAATGGTTGGGGTGGGAAGGGACCTCAAAGATCAGCCAGTTCCANGGGAAGCCATTCCCTGTGTCCTGTCCTGGTGAAAAGTCCTCTCCATCTTTTTTGTGTTTGTCCTACTGGGGAATTCCTGGGCAAGCCCAGGGCTCACACAATCATGGAATGGTTTGTGTTGGACAGGACTTTAAAGCTCAGCCAGTTCCAACCCCACAGGCAGGGACACCTTCCACTATCCCAGGGTGCTCCAGCCTGGCCTTGGACACTTCCAGGGATCCAGGGGCAGCCACAGCTTCCCTGGAAAAACCATTCCAGCCCCTCCCCACCCTCCCAGCCAGCAATTCCTTCCCAATATCCCACCTAACCCTGCCCTCTGCCACTATCCACAACTAAATTACTGGAATTGAGGAAGAGCTCCAGCAAAGAATCATCTTCGGATCTTCCAGGTTGGTGTTTGGTGGCTTTGAGAATCAGGCAGAAGGGAACAACTGTGTTCATGTGTGTGCTGGGATTTTGGGGATGCTCCCAAAGCTGGTGCTGGATGAAGTGTTTGAAGGTCTGGGGCTGTGACCTCCGTGCTGTTTCTTTCCATGCATTTAGGGACTCCCTGGGAAGGATGGGATTCCTGGGCTGCCGGGCAGACCGGGACGGGCAGGACCTCCTGGTCCTCCTGGACTCATGGTGGGTGTTTGTTTGGACAGACTTTGTGACTGTGGCATTCAGGAGGGAGTGTGGCCCTCAAATACCTCCCTCTCGTGTTTTCCAGGGTGTCCCTGGCGTCCAAGGGGATGTTGTGAGTATTTGGAATCGTGGAATCATGGAATGTTTGGGGTTGGAAGATCATCCAGTTTCAACCCCGACACCTTCCACTCTCCCAGGTTGATCCAACCTGGCCTTGGACACTTCCAGGGATCCAGGGGCAGCCACAGCTTCTCTGGGAAATCCATTCCAGTCCCTCCCCACCCTCCCAGCCAGCAATTCCTTCCCAATATCCCATCTCTCCCTGCCCTCTGGCACTGGGAAGCCATTCCCTGTGTCCTGTCCCTCCATCCCTTGTCCCCAGTCCCTCTCCAGCTCTCCTGGAGCCCTTTTAGGCCCTGGAAGTGTTTCCAAGGGCTCTGTGGCCCCATTTGGAACTGGAATTTGGGGATGGGCTGTGCCAGGAGCATCCAACAGCTTTGTTTTCCCTCCTGGATGCAGCATTTCCCTTGGCTGGGAATGGTTAAGCTGGAGAGAGACCTGGAAGCACCAAGGGTGGAGCCTAAATTCCCTCATTTCTTAGAATCATGGAATGCTTTGGGTTGGAAGGACCTTAATGTCCATGAAGTCCCAACCCCAGGGACACCTTCCACTATCCCAGGTTGCTCCAACCTGCCCTTGGACACTTCCAGGGATGGAGCATCCATGGTCTTGTGGGTGATTTCCTGTTTAATGCAGCAGAATTTACTTCCAATTCCAGGGATCTCCTGGCTATCCGGGACCAGCGGGGCCAAAAGGAGACAGAGTGAGTTCCATTCCCAGGTTTCATCGGGAAAAAAACCTGTTTTTGAGCTCTGATCTCTGTTTTCCAAGCATTTTCACAGTGACCTTTGGTGAACATGAACTTCTGAGCTGGGTCTAACTAACCCTACCCTTCTGGTCTTCAGCTGGGGGAGTTGTCCTTCACTTTTCCGAGGGGGAATCTTCTGTCTTCGTGGAGAAATCTCAGGACTTGGCACATTTAATTGGTTATTCCGAGAGGGAGGTAGAACTTGGATGAGTCCTTTTTCCTGCCTGGATTTCCACCACGAACAAACCTGTTGTCCTGCATTTAGGACATCAAAACATTTTAATGTCAGTCCTGGGCAATCCCAGGACCTTCTTGTCCTTCCCCTGTGTCCCAGAGCACATTCCTCCTCCTTCCCTGCATCCCCCGGAGCTGTCTGTGTAACTGAAGACTGGGAATGGATCCTGCTGAAATCCAACCTCTGGGATTTATTTTTTTCCAAGCCAATAATCAAACCTTGTGTCTTGGCCACGTTTGGGTTTGGGGTCCTCTGCAAAGGAAGTGGTTTGGGCTTAACTTTGCTTTCCCTGCCGATGGAATTGCCCCTAAATCATCCCATTTCCTGCACTTCCCGATGTTTTTTCCTGCCTCTGTCCGCAGGGTGAGCCAGGATATGTCCTGGGAGGAGTGGAGGTGATTCCTGGCAGGAATGGGCAGCCTGGACCTCCTGTGAGTATCATCTCCAGCTGTGGTGGATCTTTGAGGGCTGGAGGAGAAACCAAGGGAGCTGGGAGAGATCCCAAATCCCTCCCTCTCCTGGTTTTCCTTGTTCCAGGGACCCAAAGGGCAGCCAGGGGTTCCTGGGGCAGCGGGACCACCAGGTTCACCGGGATTGCCGGGACCACAGGGGCCTCCAGGGATCTCCATCAAGGTGAGATGTGCCCCAGAAAGAGGAGACCTGACACCAGATCCTGCAGGTTGAGGTGTCTGGACACCTCTGCTAAAGCTCTGCCTTCCCTGGGGGTGGGAATTTTGCTCTCTCGGGCTTTTCAGGCTGCAGGAGCTTTTTGTGGGATGCAGTTGGGAGAGGAACCTCTTTAGATGACCACCCCATGGAAATTGTCCTTGTCCTTTGTGTTTCAGGGTGAAGCAGGGGATTCAGGCACCAGGGTAAGTCCTCTGTGAGCAAAAGCCTTTTTTCATCATTATTTCCAAGCTGCCCAAGAAGCTCTGCTTTCCAAACTTCCCAAAAATCCGTGGAGATCCATGCAGAGGTCGTGCAGTAAGAGTGTCCTGTGCTCCATGCAGGGCCCTCGTGGGAGGAGTGGCCCCAAGGGGGACAGAGGAGGCCCAGGAGAGCCGGTGAGTGGTCCAGGGATGGCCCCAGGAGCTGGGCAGGAGCTACCAGCTGTGGTGGGAAGGGCTTGGTGGCCTTGGAATGTCCTCTGGCACACGGGGTGGGTGTAGGGGGACAGTGTCTGCTGCCAGATCTCCTGCTCTTCCTCATGGAATGGAGCTGAATGTGACCCTTCTTCCCAAATCCCACCTCCCCTGGGGGCAGGAGGTCAGGGAGAACCTGGGGCAGGTCCAGAGGAGGGAGAGAAGGTGGATGAGGAGGGTGGGACAGCAAATCAGGCAGCAGATTTCACAAAATCCCGGGATATTCCGAGTGGGAAGGGACCCATCCTTTAAAGCAAAAGAGGTGGTTCATAATTGAAGAAGTTCCACAGGGATGTTTGGGAAGGGGTTGGTGGCCTTGGAATGTCCTCTGGTGGGTGTAGAGGGACAGTGTCTGCTGCCAGATCTCCTGCTCTTCCTCATGGAATGGAGCTGAATGTGACCCTTCTTCCCAAATCCCACCTCCCCTGGGGGCAGGAGGTCAGGGAGAACCTGGGGCAGGTCCAGAGGAGGGAGAGAAGGTGGATGAGGAGGGTGGGACAGCAAATCAGGCAGCAGATTTCACAAAATCCCGGGATATTCCGAGTGGGAAGGGACCCATCCTTTAAAGCAAAAGAGGTGGTTCATAATTGAAGAAGTTCCACAGGGATGTTTGGGAAGGGGTTGGTGGCCTTGGAATGTCCTCTGGTGGGTGTAGAGGGACAGTGTCTGCTGCCAGATCTCCTGCTCTTCCTCATGGAATGGAGCTGAATGTAAACTCTCCTTCCCAAATCCCACCTCGCCTGATCCCAGAAAGTCAGGGAGAACCTGGGGCAGGTCCAGAGGAGGGAGAGAAGGTGGATGGAGAGGGTGGGACACCAAATCAGGCAGCAGATTTCACAAAATCCCAGGATATTCTGAGTTGGATCCACAAGGATCATCATTTAAAGGAAAAGAGGTGGCTCTTCACAGGAGAAGTTCCACAGGGATGTTTGGGGTGTAGGAAGTTGGAGCTGAAGAGGAGAAAAAAGAATTTAAAAGGTTCATGGAGGACTACCAGGAATAAAAGATAACTTGGGAAATCCCTGGATTACAAATGGCTCAAACCTGAGGGATTACTGAGGGATCATGTCCATGTCCTGTTCCTGATCCTTCCCAAGTGTCTGTCTTCACCATTCCGCATGGATTCTCTTCCCATACAAGTGACCAGCTCTTCATTTTCCCTTCCTCAGCAAAGCCAGTGATTCATAACTCATTTGTGGGGGGAAAGGAAATTTGGGAATACCCTCTAAACCCTCAGTTTACAGGAACTGTTAAGGTGGGAATGTCGGGGGAGAGATTTCTCTGCTCGTGGTTTTGCACCTAAAAATGAACCTTTTCGGGTGGGANCGGAATGGGCAGCCTGGACCCCCTGTGAGTATCATCCCCAACTGTGGTGGATCCTCGAGGGTTGGAGGAGAAGCCAAGGGAGCTGCGAGAGATCCCAAATCCCTCCCTCTTCTGGTTTTCCTTGTTCCAGGGACCCAAAGGGCAGCCAGGGGTTCCTGGGGCAGCGGGACCACCGGGTTCACCGGGATTGCCGGGACCACAGGGGCCTCCAGGGATCTCCATCAAGGTGAGATGTGCCCCAGAAAGAGGAGACCTGACACCAGATCCTGCAGGTTGAGGTGTCTGGACACCTCTGCTAAAGCTCTGCCTTCCCTGGGGGTGGGAATTTTGCTCTCTCGGGCTTTTCAGGCTGCAGGAGCTTTTTGTGGGATGCAGTTGGGAGAGGAACCTCTTTAGATGACCACCCCATGGAAATTGTCCTTGTCCTTTGTGTTTCAGGGTGAAACAGGGGATTCAGGCACCAGGGTAAGTCCTCTGTGAGCAAAAGCCTTTTTTCATCATTATTTCCAAGCTGCCCAAGAAGCTCTGCTTTCCAAACTTCCCAAAAATCCGTGGAGATCCATGCAGAGGTCGTGCAGTAAGAGTGTCCTGTGCTCCATGCAGGGCCCTCGTGGGAGGAGTGGCCCCAAGGGGGACAGAGGAGGCCCAGGAGAGCCGGTGAGTGGTCCAGGGATGGCCCCAGGAGCTGGGCAGGAGCTACCAGCTGTGGTGGGAAGGGCTTGGTGGCCTTGGAATGTCCTCTGGCACACGGGGTGGGTGTAGGGGGACAGTGTCTGCTGCCAGATCTCCTGCTCTTCCTCATGGAATGGAGCTGAATGTGACCCTTCTTCCCAAATCCCACCTCCCCTGGGGGCAGGAGGTCAGGGAGAACCTGGGGCAGGTCCAGAGGAGGGAGAGAAGGTGGATGAGGAGGGTGGGACAGCAAATCAGGCAGCAGATTTCACAAAATCCCGGGATATTCCGAGTGGGAAGGGACCCATCCTTTAAAGCAAAAGAGGTGGTTCATAATTGAAGAAGTTCCACAGGGATGTTTGGGAAGGGGTTGGTGGCCTTGGAATGTCCTCTGGTGGGTGTAGAGGGACAGTGTCTGCTGCCAGATCTCCTGCTCTTCCTCATGGAATGGAGCTGAATGTAAACTCTCCTTCCCAAATCCCACCTCGCCTGATCCCAGAAAGTCAGGGAGAACCTGGGGCAGGTCCAGAGGAGGGAGAGAAGGTGGATGGAGAGGGTGGGACACCAAATCAGGCAGCAGATTTCACAAAATCCCAGGATATTCTGAGTTGGATCCACAAGGATCATCATTTAAAGGAAAAGAGGTGGCTCTTCACAGGAGAAGTTCCACAGGGATGTTTGGGGTGTAGGAAGTTGGAGCTGAAGAGGAGAAAAAAGAATTTAAAAGGTTCATGGAGGACTACCAGGAATAAAAGATAACTTGGGAAATCCCTGGATTACAAATGGCTCAAACCTGAGGGATTACTGAGGGATCATGTCCATGTCCTGTTCCTGATCCTTCCCAAGTGTCTGTCTTCACCATTCCAGATGGATTCTCTTCCCATACAAGTGACCAGCTCTTCATTTTCCCTTCCTCAGCAAAGCCAGTGATTCATAACTCATTTGTGGGGGGAAAGGAAATTTGGGAATACCCTCTAAACCCTCAGTTTACAGGAACTGTTAAGGTGGGAATGTCGGGGGAGAGATTTCTCTGCTCGTGGTTTTGCACCTAAAAATGAACCTTTTCGGGTGGGAAGGGAAAGATTTGAGGATGGATCTTCCTTTTTAGGGGAAACCTGGTTTGCCAGGCCCTGTGGGGCTCCATGGAGTTCCTGGACTGCCTGGACCACGGGGAGAAAAGGTCACGTCCCACATCAGATGTTTCCTGAATCCATCAGGGGGAGCTGAGAGCAGGGAGACCAAGGAACAGTAGGGTGGACTTGTGGGAAGGCAGCTTGGGATCTCCCAACCTTCCTGGAGGTTCCTGGCTGGACACAAGTCACAGCCAAATGTTTCCAGAGGGAATTTCTCCCCTCCTGGGGGAGGAACTTTCCCCAAGGGAATGATAAATTATCCTTGTTCCAGCAGCTTCCTCCCACAGATCTTATGGGACCTGGGCAGGGAGGGAGAGCTGCTCCCCAAGGTGTCCCATGTGTTGCTGGAAGGGAACTGCTCTGACTTCCCAAATCCCAGCTGTGCTGGAATCCAATGGATCCCTTTGTTAGAGACCAAAACTTGGCTCAGGGCTCAGTTATGGGGCTTCAGCTTGTCCCTGTAGACTTAGACCCTTCCTAGAGCTTGGGAAAAAGCTTAACTGAGCTGAACTCCTGTTTTTGTGGGTTCCTTGTGCTCTGTGCTCGTCCCACACCTGACTGAGGGATCGGGATACTGAGGGATCGGGATACTCACCACTGGATGGGCCCCAGGATATCACATCAAACATTCCCAGAGGGAATGTCTCCCCTCCTGCTTTGTGGGGTGGCTGGGGGAGCCCTGAAACAGATTTTGGGGAGGACACCCAAAGCTCTTTGCAACTTTGGGAAGCAGCTTTCCTGAGAATCCTGTGCTTGCCTTGCAGGGAGCAGCAGGAACTGGAATTCCTGGCTCCAAGGGGGAAGAAGGAGAGCAGGTGGGTTGGAAATTTCGGGGTGAGATTTGCAGTTCAAGTCCCCCTGGAGGGTTCAGGATCTCCAAGGTCTCCTCCAACATCAAGCTTTTCCTTGGAGGGTGAATCCTCTGTGGAAACGGGGAGAAGAAGGAAAAATATTGGGATTTAAAATCTGAGCTTTCAGTTTCTCCTCATGTTTCCAGGGGCTGATGGGACCTCCAGGAGCACCAGGACCAAAGGTGGGGACTGAAATCCCGAGTTCCTGTAGCTGGTTTGAGGTGCCAAGGGAATTGTTTGTCTCTAACCATCATCACAGGCTGTGGGAATCTTGGAATCATGGAATAGTTCAGTTTAGAAGTGGCTTTCCAAGGTCATCTGGTCCAATGAGCAGAGACATCTTCAACTGCTCCTGTCCAACCCGACCTTGACCCTTTTTATTCAAAAAGCAAAGAAAGGAAATAATTTTACACGTCAGCAGTCCCTGGACTGCAGAATTCCAGCTGCAGAGACCTGGAATGGTGGGAAGATGGGATGTTTTAATAAAATAATAAATGACCCTTTTGTGGGACTCCACAGAACTGGAGAAGTTCACACCGAAGGTGGCCTGGGGGGCAGATTGTCTCCCACCTAAATTTGGGACACCTTCCTCTGAACATTCCAGATTCAGCCCTCTGCACATTTGCAGTGGGGAAATTCCAGCCCTGTGAGAGGTGATTCCTGATCCTGGATAGATTTCCCTGGGATGGGACCACTCTGCACTTGGTCTCCTGGTAGCTGGAGATCAGGGCTCCCCTGGGCTCGGGGCTCCCCTGGGCTCAGCCAAGAGCCCTGTCTGGAAGAAATATCTTGGAATTAGTGAAAAACTGGGGCTGAAGAGCTTCATCCTCCTCTCCCTCCCTCTGCCTGGGAGGGTCTCCCCCCAGCAGGGACCCAAAGGGTTGAACCTCTCCTGAGTCCCGGTGGGATTTTGGTGTCTTACAGGGAATCCCAGGAGCTCCAGGGCAGAAGGGAGACCAAGTAAGTGAAACAGGGAGAGACACCAGCTCAGCTGAGGTTTATCCTGACTTTTCCCAGCTTTTGGCAGCTCTTGGAAGCTCAGCTGGGTGTGTTTGTGGGGTGGGGTGAAGCCACGGGGCATGTCCTTGAACTGGGCATCCCCTCCTTCCGCCTCCCGCTTCCAAGGTGAGTTTGGAGCGGTTTTAAGGGAAGGACGGGGGGAAAAACAAGCAGCAGAAAGATTTCCTTGCCCCACATCCCTCTGATTGTCCCCTTTCCTCACAGGGAAACCCGGGATTTCCAGGTGCTGCAGCTGTGGGGGTAACTATGAGTGACTTACAGACCTTCTTGGGCTTGAGCTCTGCCGAGTCACCCCCAAGGACCAGGAGAGATGATCCCACAGCTGCAGGAATGACCCACAGGCCTTTTCCATGACCTTCCAGAGCTCAGCCTTCTGCTCCCTTGCTCCACTCCTCGTATTCCCAACCCTTGTATTCCCAACACTTCTGGTATTCCCAGCCCTTTTTATTTTTTTGCATTCCCAGCTCCTCCCCAAAGGAGCTTCACTGCAGTGCAGGAAACATAAGGAGAAAGCCTTCCCTGGAAAATCCTTCAGGGCGCCATGACAGTGCAAAATTCCCCTGTTTTTTGGTGTTGTTGGAAAAGTAAATCAGTTATTAATTGGGAAAAACCCACCCATCTCACTGGGAAACTTAAATTTCCATTTTTTCCCGTGTTTTGCCACACGGGGAATGGGGATAGGAGAAGGAGATGATCAAATCACTCCTCCCAGCTCTGAGTTCTCCCCACATCACTTTCCAGGGAATATTTAATACCCAGTGAAGGCCCCTGGGGGTTTTCCAGGTTTTCCACCCGTCAGATTTTCCAAGAAATGAGGTAAAAAAAGGGGAGAAATTCCCTCAGGAGTAAAAGAAAAGACCTGATTTGGACGATGAAGTTGTTGAAGATCATTCCATGTCCGTCTTTTTTTGCCAAGTAATAAGAGATGGAAGAAGGGAAAATTGGTTTCCTTGTGCTCCAGACCTGTTCCTGTGGTCCAGCTCCTCCTGGAGCTGCTGGTTCCTGCTGAACCTGCTCCTTGTGTCCCTCCAAATTTTTTAGGTCGGGTTTAAGGAGGACCCTCCGTGGTGGCCACCTCTGTGTCCCGTCCAACTCCAAATGGAATTCCATCAAGGACTGGGACCATCATCAAGGACTGGGAGCAACCCCAGGGACACCCTGATGTGTCCTGGAGGATGTTGGGATGAGCAGGAATTCTCTGTGGGAAGGTCTGGGTGTGTCACCCAAAGCTCTTCCAGGAGCACCTTCCGTGTGAGGGGTCGCTGATCCCTGGAGCCAAAACCTCCGGCGGTTGGGTGGGATTCCTCTCCCAGGCTTCTCTGGATTTGGGATTTACCTTCTAGTCCTTTGGGGCTTGTAGCCCTTTCTTGCCAGCAGTGGGTTCCCTATCCCATAATAAGGCTGAGATTCCTTTGCTTGGGAAAACACAACATGAAAGGGAGATCCTTATCCCAAATAACGGATCCCGTTTCTGGGATTTCTCTTCCTCCACAGGTTTTGGGACCTCCAGGCAAGAAAGGGGTCAAGGTAAGTTCTTTATCCATGGATTTGAACTGCCTGAGACACCAGGATCTTCACCTGGAAAAGGGAGTGTTTTACCACGGGGGGGTTTCCCTTGGGATTGCTGGACAGGAGAGGTTGGAAAAGCAGCAATAATCTTATCCTGGGAATGTTTTTATGGTTTTTAATAACATTTGGTGCCTGGTGTTGCCTTTCCAGCCCTGATCTGTGGGGAAATTTGGGATTTCCGTGTGCTCTTTTACCAGGGAGACATCCCTGAAGAGCAAATCCAACCTCTCCCAGGGGAGAATTCCCAGCCCAGGGAGTCAATGATATAAAATCAGGGATAGCAGAGGCTGGAAGGGCCTCCTGGAAGTGTCTGATCCCACCTCGTGCCCCAATCCAGAGCCTGTTTCAGGTTCCTCAGGACTTGGTGTGTGAGAATTTCCAGGGGTGGAGATTTCCACACATTTTTGGGCTCCCCAGTTTGGCCTCCTCAGGATCAGAGAAAAATGGGAATTTTCAAGCCAAGGAGGTCTCTGAGATGGAGCTGTTCCCTGACTCTGAGATCCATATTGTCCATGTGGCCGGGAAATATCTTCAATTATTATTACTGTTATTATCATTATTTACAATTATATAAATCTATATAATTGCATAATAAACATATATAATTAGGTATATTATATAGAATTAATATAACATGATAATTATATAATATAATATATATTATATTAATATATTATATTAAATTACATTTAATATAATTATAATATATAATATCTACTATAGTATATAGTATATATAGTATATCTATTATATTAT
>VYXB01006172.1:0-54172 GCA_013397135.1 Pachyramphus minor
AAAATTCCTTCACAAGAAGGATTTTCAAGCCTTGGAACAGACTGCCCAGTGAACTGTAAGTGTCACCGTTCCTGGAGACACTTTAAGGACATGTTTTAGTGGTGGGCTTGGAAGTGTTAGGTTTCCAGTTGGACTCAATCCTAAAGGTCTTTTGCAATCTCAATGATTCTGTGATTCCGTGCAGCACTTGAGGGTACCTGAGAATGGGCAATGCGAATGACTATTTCTAGCATAGCAGGTTGTTTTCAGTTTAATTAATCAAACTGATGCTTTTGCTGTAGAAGTGAAATTGATATGAAGATTATTCCCACACCACCACCATTTGCATGGAGTGATTAGTCTTAGAAGCAGTCTTCTATAAACATTGCTCAGAAGTGAGTGCTATAAGCTGTCACAAGTTTTATTGTTCATAAATAGGTTAATACAGATTCCATCAATGCAGTGCCAGAACACAGTTAAATCATTTAGTCAGGAGATACACAGGGCCACCAAGAGAGAGAAACAGGCAAACCAAAAGACTGTGACACAAAGTTGAGAGCTCGAGACAAGTATCTTCTGTAAGCAGAGGTCTTTCATGAAGTGCTCCATTATTTTACAATTTTTGTAGATGTAAGTGGGATTGATTCGATGGGCAGGAGAGCCCCTGTGTTCTTTGCTTTCCAGAGGACTCTGCTCAAGTGCAGATACCATTGTGCCATAAAGGTGGCTTTCAGGGTTGTCAAAGTACTCCAAAGTCTTAGGGTTTGGGGGGATTTGTAAATACTTGGTAGTTACTATTACTCATTTGGTAACTAATACAGAGTAAAAAACCCTCTTCAGTATTGTGGTTGCTGCAATCTCCTCTTCCAGTTTGAGTACCTATTTATTTTTCTCTGAAACACTAATTATTTTCAGTGCTAACTACTACACTGTAGCCCAACCTTAAGCATTAACCAGAAAAAAAACCCCAAACCACCAAACACCTTCCTGTCCATGCAAGAAGAAACATCTACTCTGGATACCAGAAAAAAATAGTTGTGTACTAACTTTGCTTTGTGGATGTTTTTAAAGTCTGTATGAGAGACTAAATATTTCTTTCCTTTCTCTGTAAATAAAAATGCTAACACATTGTAACCTGCAGTATAATACCCAATGCTATAAATCACTATGCTTATGTGCCTCCAGGCCTGCAGTTAAGTGTCTATGCTTTTATCATATCTAAATTCTCACTGATGCTAACAATGGTCATCTAGAGCTATTTGACTGGGAAAAAAAAGGAAAACAATAACTATGAAATGCCTTGGGCTTTGTGATCTTGAGCCTTCATACCTGCAATTTCACACATATTGAAGCTAAGAACAGTACTGAAACCACTTGAACAGTACTATAGCACATGGAATAAACTGTCTTACATGTTTAGTAGTAGAGGAAGGCTTCTGTAGTCACTGTACAATCACATCAGTTATGCACACACTTTTTTAAACTGCCTGAAGAGGTCAGGCAGTACAATTAAAATCCCCATAAAAGAACTAACCAAAAAAACAAACCACAGAAAACTATTTTTTACCCTAACCTATGTCTCCTAATCCCATATCTCTAAGTAGGTACATTATTCCAACAAAATGTCCTTTTTGGCTGGATGAAAATATTTAGCAATTGTATTCTTCTATTTCTCTCCACAGGTTCTTTTTTTGTTCTCAAAAAATGCATCATGATGGGAGTTCTTAGTTTATATCTAATCTTCATACCAGGGTTTTTCATGTATCTCTCATACTCTCATATGTACTGGTTACAGCCATTATATAAAATACTGCTCTAATGAGATCAGTTAAGAATTACATATACTGTGAGCTTTATAACTGAAAGTGGAATACATCCATCTCTTCTATTTGACAGTCATGTGTGCTTCTAGGACAATTCTTCTGTCCTGATACATACATCTTCTTTAGCAGGATGTCATACAATGGCTAATATCATGGAGTTAATGCTCACCAAAAGCCCTAACTGTCTACTGAGTTTCATGTATGAAGGCTGCTTCAGGTACTGAAACTGCAAATCTTAGGTTTAATTCTACTTATTTACTTAATCCATAACAGAATATGTACTGGTTTGGTAGGTGCAGAGTAAGAAAAAAAGATTTCAATAATTACAGGGATGAGTAAGCTATTGAAGGTACTGACTACACAAGGAAAACAAGTTGCTCTGACCAGAAATGAAAGAAATACTGTAAGGACGGACCATGGATAATTCTTACATTTGGGAAATGGAGAAATTATGACTACTTGATAATGATTGTATATTCGGACTTCATTGTCCTTAACAGCTTTTCATTTCAACCCCACTATTAGATATTACAAGTAACAATAGATCCACTGATAGCAGGATCATTTGCATTCTCCTAAATCCAAATCACGCAAAGTCACCAGTTTGAAGTTTAAAAAAAAGAAAGATATTTAAAAGACTCTCCAAACCTTTGCAGTCTCTGTGGAGAGCTCCTGTAATCCATTTTTTAAATTACCCATTTTTAAAATTTTTAAATTTAACAAACATGACTGAGAAGGTGTACTTTACTTTGTGAGAGAACACTGAATTCTAAGTGTTAAGAAAAAAAACCCAATGCATTACCCACAGTGAAAGACCAGTTAATTCCTGTTAGTCCTAACAGATATAGAGATATATAAAGAAAGAGCGAATTTAAATAAGGGAAGTGAATAAAACAGGTTTTGTTAGGGAGCCTCACTAAATCAATGAAGTTCGGGATATGGAATTTTTTTGAGCTTTTTGCAAGCATGGCTATTCTGGAAGTCATACTGCCAAGTATGCATGGAAATATTTGTGTGAATGTGAATTGTCCTTCACTTTTAAAAAGAGAATTTTAAAAAATGTCCATTTATGGACTGTCTGGTGCTAATAGTACAGTTGATCAATTTCTTTCTCCACAAAGCAATTTTAATGAAACACTCCTTAAGCTAGAGACAACAAAAAACTAGGTTTTCTTCAATAACAGCAAACCATTAATATCTACAGAGTTCATGACTGAGAAGTTCTTGTAAGGCAGAAAAATTGTTCAGACCTACTTGCATTGTGGAGGTGCATGAGGAATCACATAGAGATCATATTAAGAAAGACCCTTTTATTCCCCTTTTATCCCTCTCCATCCAATCTTTGGAGGGACAACAAACTGAACTATCTATTCAGTTCTTGAAGACTGTTCAACAGATACTATCATTGCATGCAGCGTGAAACCATATCTGCAGCTACATCTCAGAACCCATCATGAATGGGTTTCTCTGTATGTATAGATAAATGTAGGAAGAAATAGCCTTAATTTCATGCAAGTAAAAACTCCAGTACTATTAATGAAACCTATCAGCATCTTCATTTACACAGCACTGTTTATCTACAATATAAATTTTAAGATGTAAAGCACTCAACAGATTGATAAACATAGTTTTCAATTCTTATTTTCAAAGCTTTACACTGTTTTCTTTGGCCAGCTTTGACCAGCTGGAGAGCTTCTTTGGAGTGTAGATATTGTTGCTGATTTTTTTAATTTATTATGTAATTTTACTTAAGAAGAACTTAGGAGATCTGAAAATTGGATCTTAAACTGGTCATAGTAGTTAGAGAATTTTGCTGATTACAACAAAAACACTGTGCTTAAGAGTGGAAGCTTCGAAATGTCTCCTGAGTGCCATGGGACTAAGTATCTAGCAATAGGTACCTTATTGGAAGGTTTTTCCTATAGTTCCCTGTAAGATGGCAGGACTTTCCACAGAATGATTGTGGCTAAATAGCTAAACTAACTGTGTAATCAATCTATTTCACAAGAAAACTTCCTGAAGTAGAGACAACAATTGTCACAAGCTCACTGTCCTATATGGTCCTAATGACCCCAGTCAAGTATCAGAACTTTGGAACTTGATTTTATGGTATGGAAAATTATGAAGAGGCTTTAGTTCAATTGACTTGTCCCATAAAAGTTGGTCCAGATGGCAACAGTACTACCTGGCTTTGTTTGAGGTAGTCCTGGGGAGCAAACAATACCTTATGTGCATTTTGTGCAGGCTTACTGCTTAGTTCCATTTCCAGATGAGGATGAGCAGCGCTTTCATGAAGCTTCACTGTCAGACTCATCAGGGCTTTATGACTGAACTCCAAGCTGGTGTAGTCACTTGAGAGTGGTACTGTAAAGGAAATTATACCTTCTTCACTTGTAACTGCTTCTGCAGGGATTTCTTTATGCCTCAGGCTTATGTCTATGTTATTGCTAGGTTTTTCTGACTGGCAAGTGCCACATGTGCTGTCTTCTGCATCATCTGCAAAGAGACCAAGCTTCAGAGTAGCCTTTGACTCATGCTCTATAACAAAAAGACTGGTGGTATCATTGTCTGACAGGGCCTGAAAAGCTGACCCTGAAACAGATTTCCAGTTAGCCTGTGAGACAAAGAAAGGAAAAAGAATAATATGCCAATTAATCCACTTCATCTCTATGAAAAGGCAGCAGCTTGAACAGTGGCCAGACAAGATTAAGCTATCAACTGCTACAAGCAGTTTGTTGTTAAACTTAATGCCATGTTATGATCTAAGTATACCTGGGGTAACAAGTTTTTGCAAGTTCTGGATGATTAAATGGAAAAGAGTTGGTAATACCAAGTATTCTTATTGTCCACTTAGATTGTTCTTCTACGGTTGCCCTCTTTTGCCATAATATTTTTTAAATTATGGGCAGGCTGGTATAGCTATTAGCTTTTATTTATTTATATATTTCCTTTCTCCTCTGTTTTTCCACTCCAAGCCCCTTGAAACAATCTACAAATCAAATAAATGTATAGAATACAGCAAGATTTGCTCCTCGCCTGTTTCACAGAGCCCATTTGGGAATACCTTTCCCCACAGTTCATTTAGTGTTCAGAATACCAAATTATGTCTAGACAGCATATGTGATAACCTCTTTATTGAACTGTCTTCTCACATAGTGGTTTTTCTGCTTTTTCATTATCTGATATCTGTTATCTTCATCTGCCATGTTATCAACATGTTATCAATATATCTCTAGCCGATGTGGCTAATACAGATTTTATTTTCTTTGACAGTTGCCTTGCTGCTGCAGGAACAGTTAAATGCATTTTAAATTAATATCTATTTTTAAAAAATATTGTATATCAAAGTGGCCCTGTGGTTCATAAAATCTTTTTGTCCTTTCTATAACATGCGGCCTCAATGTATTTCTTTGCAATTCTTCACAATGGCAAATTATTCTTTGAACCTATCAGGTTTTTTTGAATGGTGCTTCTTATTCCTTTCTTGCTGAATTTCTGTGCTGCAATTCAGCTCCATCTAAGCTCATTATTACATCAAAACAGCTTCTGCCCTTGCATTTTCTTTCAGGCAGTAATTCCACAAATGCTGAATATGGTAGGTTTCTTTATTTGTCCTTTGAGAAGTCTATCTTCAAACAAGTATTGAATTTGCAGATCTCTGACTTTCTAAATGCATGGTGGATACGAAGCAAGAGGATTAGGTAGAGTTGTTTTTACTGGAGTGGTCAGTAGGGGTATCTGAATGCCAACAATGAGAAACAGAAGTTGTCGCGTGCTCATAAGCAGAACAATTTCTTTAGCTGAACAAAATGGTGAAACTGCAATTTTTGAACAGCACCACTTTTGAAACTCTTTTGCTCTGCATTACCTGGCTTTGGAAAAATTACTATCTGATACTAGCTTTGAGTTCTCCACTTTTTAATCTACATTTAAGTGGAAGAAAGGAAGAATGCAAATGAGGAAGTCCTGATCTGGAATATGAAAGCCCATACTTGCTCTGTAGCAGGAAGCAATGCTGATGTTCAGTGAAACCTTTGATTATCAGCAGACTATCGGGGTCTTCTTAAATTTTGTTTCTGATTACTTCATTCTGTGTGCCAGTTTTGGCCAGTATCTGGCTTGTAGACACTTACGACTTCATGCCTGAAATTTGACTGGATAGAAGACTGCTTTGTTAAAGCTCACAAGTTGGCTTGAGAAATTAGATTTACAAGTGCCAAATTAAGTTCAGTTCTGCCAGAAAAACAAATTTAAAAAGAAAAACAGTACAAGTTCCTGCTCCAAAACCATAATGATAGGTGGTCTGAGACTTAAGAGATAAACCTAGTTTTTCTAAAAGAAGACCTTTTAGTATCAAATGTCAGCAAACCTGGAGGAGACACTTGTTTAAAAGTAGGAAGGTAAGAAGTGGAAGATAAATAAATCCACCAATAGGCAAAAATTAATAATGTGATCTCCAGCAGCTCCTTCTAACAGCTTGTCCTAATTAGAACAGCTGGGACCAGTTCATCACTGTGTGGGTGTAACCCACACTGTATATTCTACACCCTCTATGCCATTTCCCAGAAGCTATAGACTATCTGCAGCAGCTGCCCAGAGCACAGCTGACCCCTCAGGCTATGAGCTGGGTGTTAAGAGGCTTGTGAGATAAGAAGATGTTCCTGTCCTCACACCCAGCACACCCATTCACTCATTGTGGAACTCCTCGCCCTGGGAAAGGGGCTGGGCATTGCTGCCTGAACCTGAAGATATATGATCCTGGGGGTCTGGGGACTGCTAGTTCCACTCATGGGATCGAGAGGAGGACCAGGGCCTCGACTGGACTGGGAGCACCGCTCTCAGCTGGATTGCAGCCACTACTTCCAGCTGGGCTGTGGCCACCACTTCCAGCCAGACTGCAACCATTGCTGACATTGGCAGGTTTTCTCCTCTCTTTTTNTCTTTGTACGCCTTCCAGCCTGCGCATTGGATTTATTTTAGGTGGGACACAGTGCGCGCAGAACTGAGCCCACCCTTTAATCCTAAGGTTCATCTGCCGGGGCCAAGCGAGCTTGGACAGTGGCAGCGAGGTCCTCAGGACGTAGGTGGATCGCCTTACAGGGCTAACGGGCTCCACCTGCCCGGGGAGTTTCCCCGACCGGGAATCGAACCCGGGCCTCGGCAGTTACAGTGCCGCATCCTTAACCACTAGACCACCAGGGGCTCCCTGTTCACTTGTAAAATTGTATTTATTATATTAGTGTCATTAAAATTGTCATTCTGACTTTTAATCTCCTTTGTTGGATTTATTTCTCCTACTGGTTTACCTTTAAACCAGCACACAGCTGTAATTTCTTCTAACAGCTGATTTCTGGACACTTTTTAGGCTAAAATTCAGGTATACTTATCAAAACATGTGGGAAAGCTGTGGGCAAGATTTGAGCATGCTGCTCAGACAGCTACCAGCTGACCATCCAGAGCCCTTGGATTGCTCTGGAGGCAAGAGAGACTTCAGAAAACACCATGTACATTATCTGTGTCATGAGATTTCTGTGGAATTAGGCCACAATTCTTTACTTTGTGTTTTGTATTCTTTCTTTTGTGTTTTATATTCTTTCTTTAGACTCCATCTACCCCCACTCAGGTTTGATTTGTTCTTTTGAGAACCATACATTTAAGAATGCTCTATAATGTACTCAAAGAAGTCCTAGACCTCTATTAAATTAAAAATTTAAAAATTAAAAGTTTGGGCCTCTGCCTAAACAACAACCTCCCTCATCCCATATTTTTAATATTACTCTGTCTTCCCAAGTGCTGATATCAGATGTTTTCTAGGGTGAAGTGTGAAAGGACTAATAATTAACATTACTAGTTATTCAGTAGGAAAGATCAGTAGGAAAGATATCCCCTGTGTATTTTTTCACACCATTAGAAGAGTACTTGCCATTTCTTGGAGGGCACTGCTGTTTCTTGGGCTTGGTACACTGGGCCAGCATGATATTTTCAGTCTGTAAAGAAGTATTCTAAGTTTATTGTCAGATTAAATGACTGGCATTTCCTATGCATTTAAATTAACTAGCACTTATACATAACATATTGGTATTTTTGTGACCATGAAAACAAGGTGTTTACAGAGACTTTAAAGTGTAATGCTAATTAAAAGCTGAAGACCAAACTAGGTAGTCTACACTGAAATGCTGAGTTAGTGACTATTAGCAACTTTGTTAATGACAAAGGAACTATGACAGGTGCTGGTAATGTTGTCTCTTTCTATACATTTAGTAATTGTATAATCTTAATTTGTTATCATTTCCACAAAACCTCCATCTTCCTTAAGGGCTTTGGGACACATAGAAGAGGTTTGTTCTAGTAAGTATTTGCTCCTGGGCTTCTACTTAGAAGTTTGCTTTCACTCAAATAAAGACCAAGCTATTCCTGCGTTCAGCTCCTGTGAAATGACACTGGCAGCCTACAGGAGACTCTACAGAGGACAACATAGCTCCTTCTCAGTCCTAATTGTTTTGAGTTTAGCTTTTTCTGGAAGCTATTACATACAGTATCTCACCTCCATAAGAAAAAAAAGCCTCAGCAAAGCTGTGAGAGAGGCTGAGAGTTTAAGCAGACCATAACTCTACCTTAGGGTTGACTTCAATGTTTTCCTGTTTTGAAATTAAATCTAGATTCTATTAGCTGCAGAGTACTTTGTCTTTGTTTAAGCTGTGCTTTGTAAGAAGGAGAAAAAGGGATATCAAAATAGTAATATGAGTGTTTGCCTACAATTCAGTTTATCTTAAAGTTGATATTAGAACCCATTATTACGCATGCCATTTTCTTTTAGTGGTAGCATATGCCCCAGATGTTGTACCTCAAATTAATTTCTGGGGGAAAGACTTTATTATTGCAGAAAATAATTTGTCCTAAAAGAAGTGGACCTAATCCACATCTTAAAGGCCCCCTTGTTATTCTCTCTTCTTCCTTCTCATCCTTATATTACTCCTTCTCATTATATGCTTATGTGCATAATTTATACAGTTAATATCTAAATGTGTATGCAAGAAACTTCTTATATGGCTGCTGGAATTTTGCTTTTGTATTTCCATAGAATTGACATGATTATCAGCTGGGAATGAAAGAGGATAATAATCAAATGCTTTTTTTTTTCAATATATATAGTCTATTCTGCACTGTGAGAAATGATCCTGGTTATTTCTGATGGTGTTTAAGACAGAAAACAGTCAGATAACTGTATCAAAAGCAAAAAATTATAGATTTTTTACAAGCTATTTTAATCAGCTGATGGTGGTTTTTAATCGCTCTCGGTGTGAAATGAGTGTGGCAGCTTTTATGTTGTGTGTTTTTTGAGTTGTGTTGCTTTTAATGACAGAAAAGGCCCAGTGCTATGAAACTCAGAGTTAAGCAAACAAGAGCGCTGCTGACGACTTCAGTCAATATTCCCTTATTACCTTCGAAGAACCAGAGAACAAGTGAGAGGTGCAAAAACCAGAATGAATATCATGCTGAAGAAAAGGCCAGTCTCAAAATCTTCAAATCCTTTATCTGACGAGAAACAGAACGATTGAATCAGACTTGGCGTCAAGTACAGAAAGGCTATATTACCTCCATGAGAGAAATATTTCAAACGGAAGTCAAGGCAAATTTATTCATGTTCTTGAATTCCTGTAAGTAAAATCTTGTAAAAACTAGACCTGGCATTCTGGGGCAGAGTGTGAGGTTTTCAGATTTGGATTTTTAAGACATCTAGGTACCAGGGATTTACAGAATGCTTGGGATTAGAACGGACCTCTGAAGATCATCTAGTCCAACCTCCTGCTAAAGCAGGGTCACCTAGAGCAGGTTGCACACGATTACATTCAGGCAGGTTTTGAATATCTCCAGGAAAGGAGACTCCCCAGCCTCTCTGGGCAGCCCATTCCAGTGCTCTGTCACCCTCATGATAAAGAAGTTCTTCCTCATGTTCAGGTGGAAATTCTGGTTTTTCAGTTTGTGCCTATTGCCCCTTGTTTTGTTGCTGGTCATCACTGAAAATAGTCTGGTGCCATCCTCTCGACACTTGCCCTTAAGATATTTGTATATCTTTAAGGTCCCCTTAAATAGATATTTAAGGTATTTAAATAGATATTTAAGGTCCCCTTAAATTATACATTAAAGATCCCCTCTCTGTTGCCTGTTCTCCAGAATAAAGAGGCTCAGCTCTCTCCACTTTCCTCATCAGGAAACTATTCAAGTGAAAGTGGCTTTTCATCTGTTTTAGGATTTACTAGTAGGGTTTAGTTTTGGAGGGTTTTTTTTGTTTTTGTTTTGTTTTGTTTTGTTTTTTGTGAGGTCACACCTGGTTCTGACAATAATAATATGGTTGTGTATTTGTTCGTTGCCCATACTTTGCCTGGTCAGAACATTTCATCTGTAATCTCTCTCAGTCCTTTGTCAATCCTTGATGCAAATCCACATCTCCTATTGCCTATGTTCATACCTGCTTGAGATATTTCCCATCAACACCCCACCTGCCTGAAGAAGAGAAAGTATTGAAAGGCTAACGGAGGTTGATAAAGCGCTCAGGCAGTGAGAGCAGTGCTGCTAATGCAGAAACCAAAGCAGACTGTGATAAGAGAGAGTCAATGTTGAGGTCTTCTTCATAACTGGCTATATCAAAAGTTTAAAAATAGTGCCAGGAAAGTGTGGTCAGTTCATGATTGTGTTACTGATACTGTCAAAACTGTATTTCTGAAAAGGCCACTTTCTTTTTCTCTTCTTACCCATCCTCTAGTAAAAGAGCCTTAAAAAAAAAAAAAAACAAACAGCTACCTAATTTTTGTTAAAAAGTCATTTGGAAAGCTGCAAATTGCTTTGTTGCTGAAAAAGGCTTTTAAAATGAAGAAACCTGTAATCTGTAGAATGTTGGGGAGAGCAGAAATACTAAATGTAATGTTTAAATTCAATGTAATTACTTGAATTTTTAAAATGTATTAATTTCACTCTGCATTTTTATTACTTCACTAAACAACTGAATCCTCTCCAAGTATATATTTGGTAGGATAAGTGGAATAAAGTCCTAGAGAAAAGCTCCAGAGAGATACTATATTATTTTGCATTGACAGGTGAAAGTATTTCAGTGTGGGGGAGAAAGGGGCACAAATCCTGTTGATTTCAAGGAAGATTTTAAAATTTCTTTCCTTTTTCTTTCTGCATCACACTTATGACTATTCAGTTGTTTGTATTTATAACTCCTTCACTTAGTACAAAAAAAAGCTGTCGTGAGGAGAAACCTGATGGGGTGTTAAAAGTGTTTGAAAGACTATGTTTGGCCAACGCTGTATAATTGCAGTACTTGAGGTTTTAGAAATGCAACTCAATTGATCTTCTTAGCCTATCCAGGCATCCTTAAGAAAAGCACACTTTTGCTATCGAACTAAAGGACCTGTTACTTAGAATATACTTATTGGAAAACAAAAGGTACTTTGATTGGCTGTCACCCACAATAGGAGCAATTGAAAGGTATGCAATTTTTTATTTTTACTGTTAATGGCTCAGGAGGCCAGTTTTATGTGATTGCTCAGCATTTTGCCAAGAGCAAAGACTATTAAATGTTATTAGTCACAGACAGAAATCTAAACTGCTGAAATCTATTGACAGGAATTGTCAGTAAATAAAGATATGTCCACGGAGCTAGCATAAAAATGTCAGAAAAGGTTTCAGAGATGAGGAACCCTAGCTAAGTCGTCCCTGTGTGCTAGGTAGTAAAATACAGGCAGAATTGTTCTGTGATGTGTAGTTTACCTTTAAGAGAGGAAAAACTTTGTGTGTTTGCTGTCAATAACCAAGGATTGACTAATAACTCCTGTGTGTGAGCAGTCTGTGACTGCTTGAAAAGCAGGAAGAGGTAGAGAACAAGGGCATATAGAGCCATAAAGAAAGGATTCATGCTATGTAATGCAGATGCATAGAGGTTCTGCAGTACCATATTTCGTAGTGCTGAAAGGTTGTGAAAGAGTCAGAGGTCCTTCTCCAGCATCAGTGAATCCTGAAATCTGCACACGATACATGGTTTTTTCCTTCAGTCCGGTAAGATGGTAACTTGTGGTAGAAGAATTGAGAGTAACAGCTGAAATGCAAGAAGGTTTGGGGGAGGAGATGATTAGATGAACACCAGTGGCTGAGCATGTATCAGTGCATCTGACTTGGGAAAAGACAAAATTTCAGTGCCCTAAACCACATCTGGAGAAATCCACATGGTGCAGATGTTGTTTGGATGGTACAAGATTTCTCAAAAATATTTATGTACATTTTAAATACAGAGGTAAAAAGCATGAGCTTTTAACACACCAAGGATATATTGGGTTTTGTACCAGGTGGGCTACATGGATGGCTTCTGTGAGAAGCTACAAGAAGGTTCCCTGATATCCTCCAGAACAAACCTGGCCAAAGCCAAGCCAATCAGAAATTATAGTAACACCTCTGTGATAACATATTTATTAAGGAAAAAATTTATTGTATAGATACAATTGCATCCAAAGAAGAGAGGAATGAGAATATGTGAGAGCAGCAGCTCAGCAAACACCAAGGTCAGTGGAAAAGGAGGGGGGAGGAGGTGCTGCAGTCACTGGGGTTGAGATTCCCCTGGAGACTGTGGTGCCAATCATGGGGATCATTGAGGTCAATGGGGGTCCACCTGCAACCCCCTGAGGACACCCACGCTGAAGCAGGTGGATGCCTGAAAAAGTGCTGGTACCCTGTGGGAAGCCTGTGCTGAAGCAGGCTCTTGGCAGGGACCTGCAGACCCACGGAGAGAGGAGACCACGCCGAAGCAGGTTTCCTGGTAGAACTTGTGACCCTCTAGGGGACCCACTCTGGAGCACCTGTTCTTGAAAGACTGCACCCTGTGGAAAGATACATACACTGGAGCAGTTCCTGAAGAACTGTAGCCCATGGAAAGGACTCACACTGGAGAAGTTCATGGAGAACTCTCCTGTGGGAGGGACACTGGAGCAAGGAAAAGACTCCTCTCCCTGAGCAGCGGCAGAAACAACCTGCAGTGAATTGACTGTAACCCCTATTCCCCATCTCTGCAGCACTGGTGGGGAGGAGGCAGAGCCTGGGAAAGATGGAGTGGTGGGAGAAGGTGTTTTAAAGGTTTGTTTTATTTCTCATTGTCCTGCTCTGATTTTAATTGGCAATAAATTCAATTAGTTTCCCTGAGCTGAGTTTGTTTTGTCTCTGACTGTAATCTACTTGTGATCTCTCCCAGTCCCTATCTCAACTCATGAGCCTTTCACTACATTTTCTCTCCCCTGTCCAGTTGTGGAGAGGAGTGCTGAGTGGCTCTGATGGGCACCTGACATCCAGCCAGGGTCAAACCACCATAGGTGATGAATGCAGAAGACTGCGCATACTTCACAAGAAGAAAATATATCCAACATGCTGAACAGTTGTTTTATGTTGACTGTAACAAGGAACATTAGGATTAGGCCCTATCACATGCTTTACCTTCACTTCAGTAGTCAATAGTTCTTCACCTTAACTTATACTAGTGCTATTACTCATCATTTAGTACAGAAAAGAGGCTGTGCATTCTGCTTCATCTGCTTTGTGGAGCTTTCAGGTCAACCTTTGTTTTCTGATGGTCCCCTGGCCAAAATAATGTGCAACCAACAATGCTGTAGTATGCCTTTGGTAGGGCAGAAATTACTTTTCAAGTTTGTCACCGTGGATTTAAGATCTTCACTGAAGTGGATGTGGTACTGAAGCCTCAGACTTCCTTCCCCCATATTCTCCAGTAAGATTATACTTCCTTCTTGGAAAACATGGCAATTGGGTGTCATGCTACTGTTGTGTTGACTGATTAGGGCAGAGGAAAAAGAAAGAAACAAGTTCAATTCTGGATCCTCCCATTCTGTTGCCTGTTGTGCTTTCTGATAGGTATTCGGAGTGGAAAAGAGCCCTCAGAAGACTTTCTTGAATTATAGAACCTTTGCTATCCTCTTTTGTTAGGTCTTAGATGCTATTTGTCTTCCCTAGCAAGTCTGCAATTTTATTTGAAAGTCAGTACTAGCAAAGTTAATCTATTATTATTTATGGCAAGGAGACTCTCCACTACGGACTAGAAGGAAAATATTTATCAAAAGAAGTATGAGGATCTTTTCTGTTGAAAACTCAAATGATTTGAATTCAGAACTATTCATTAATTTGAGTTTGTAGAAATTTCATAATTTGTAGTTTGCTAAAGTTGGAAAACATGTTTAGGTCATCAAATCTAAAATTAAACACAAAAGCTATCAATGTAAGAAGATGTAAATCAATAATGGTGTCTTTAGAAACAGGTAAGAAATACAAACTGCTAATTGAGTTGAAAAATTAAATATATGATGTCTTAAGTCCTACAAAAAGGCTTGTAGTTTATATTTCATTGTAACTCATCCTTTAAGTGTTACTAGAGAATTCTGTAGTAGTCTTAAAAATGTAATTTTTAAGGAAATAGCAATATTTAATTTGAGATAATATCTAGAATATTCCAAGTATTCATGGGAGCATCTAGAACATTAAAGGTCTAACCAAGAGCTGATCTTTGAGAGCACTCAATTTGCACAGAAATATTAAATAACTCAGCTCGTGCTGTAGCCACAGTTGATGGCCTGAGTGAAGCTTTTCTTTCATGGCTCTGACCTGCTGCTTTGTTCTGAGCAATGGTGACTTACCTAGAGACATTTTCCTTGATGAATCTGTGTAGCTGATTCTGTATCCCCGGAGAAATCCCAAACGGTCTTCAGCAGCTATTTCGTTCCACTTCACAAGTGCAGAATGCTTTGTGATATTCAGAATTGTCACATTAGTGGGACCTGTCCTAGGAACTTAAAAAACCCAGGTAATTATTTTAGTTCTGCAGCAACACTTTTGCAATAGACATACAAGACTGAAACCCAGCTGCTTTCTAGGGAGTTCCTTGCCAGATTCTAGATGCCGTAAATGCAATGTAAAGGGTGCAAGAGAAAGAAGAAATCCCATAGAGTAAAAAACCACCATCTTAAAAAAACCCAAAGTAGGTAGAAATTGTGACTCTCTCACAAAGATTTTACTCCAATAGCCACGGCTGTACTCATTTCATCTTGCAACATGAGACACTACCAAATTGGGATTGGAAAATCTGACTTTGACCGCAGCTAAAAACTGCTACATGAAGTAGCAAATCTGAGCCCCTCTTTCTGCTATTTTTGGTAGTGTCACGTGTAATAAAAATACTTCTGTGCACTTGTCAGTAAGGAATAGCATTCAGGTCATTCACTGCTAGGATATAACTGCTAAGACCAAAGGCAACATAACTGAAGAATGCTATTCAGTGACCTGGAAAAGAAAATTTGTATAGCCTTCATTTTATGGCTGCAGATAGCAATGAGAAGAAATACAAATGATGAGGTTATGCAAAGGGGAGGAATACCTCCTTCCATGAAGTAAAAGCGGGTCACTCCAAAAGTCTTTTCATGTCTTATGAAACTTTCACACTGACACACATCAGATGCATGTACCATTATTTTGTACAACTTATATGGCTGAAAATTATCTGGAAAACAAATAAATGTTTACTGAAAAGTTATAAATTATAGAGGAGAGAAACAATAACTTTACAGTTTTGCTGTATAGTTCTTACTTTCTGAGACATAGTATAGTATATTCTAGTGCTTTGCACCCAGTACAAACTATATACATCTTTCTTCAATGTCTCTAGATGCTTAATGTAAATATTTTCAAAAGCAGGACAACACATAATATGGGTATTCTTCTAAAAGGTGGCAGATCTGTTTATAGTCTCCCTCTGTGAGGCATTAGCTGCCAAAGGAAAAATTGGGAATTAAAATGATTATAGATACCTTGGTTCAAAGACAGATATTTTTCACTCAGCTTGCATATAAAAAACCCCAGCAAAATAAGTAGATGTTGCAGAAGGACTAAAGAAAAGGTGCATATATTTATAGAACTCTGAAGGTAAATGTTCTGTGTTGTACAAATAAATCTGTCTTGAATGGCCTTTGCAAGAGTCACCTACGTGACTTTAATCAAGATATTCAGTGTCTGTCCTAAAAAGTGATCCCTGACTGCAGCCCATTGTGCCAAGCTTGGTAAGCAGCATACTGGAGCTGAGAACTCAGGCTTTGACAAGGATAGCCACTGGGATAAAAAAAAAATCAATCTTAGGGAGACTGTAACAGAGCAGTTTATGTGTAAAGATTAGCTTACCTAGGCACAAGATAAAAGTTTTTTTAAAGCCAGTGATGTAAAGGTCTGCCTAGAATGTGGGCAAGGAGAGACGCTGTACCAGCAGTAGCAGTTTAGCTGCATTTCTTGCCCAACTGTGACCAGAAGAACCCTACTGAAAGCTCTGCTTTTTATCTGCCATGGTGTTGCTAAACATTAAATGATGTCTGAGCACTGGACAAAGATTAAAAGTTGCACTTATCTGGTTGGATCTTCAGTTTGCCCTTGTAAATAGAATGAAAAATCCTACTGTTCCCAACCAAAAATAATCAATAAATGAAAGGATGCCTCCACAGGAGATGCACCAGTTGTTGTTACCTAGTGTGAAATTTCCAGTAGTTGTAGTTATTATTTTCATGTTCATATCCTCTTTACTAGTGCCCCAATCAACGACAAAACATTTCGGATTGTATTCTGGAGTCCAGGTGACAACTGCATTAGTTCCCTGGCGTTTGACATGGATTTGACCAGGTAAGTCTGTGAACAAACAAAATTAGAGATCAATAAACAGCAAAACAGAAAAGACAGCTTTGAAATGCAGCTAAACTACGGGACAACAAATAACTTCCTACCTCAGAGACTGCCTTTTCATATTATAAAAGTGTTATGTTTATTCAATTTATTAACAATGCTGTTAGAAAAAATCTTACTTTATATGTAATCTGCAGTTTGAATTAGCCTCTTTCCAATTAGCTGATTGTAAACCCTTTGCCTATTGGCTCCTGTTAGTTAAAATTTATAGCTTTCCCCATTTTTGTATCTCCCTTTACCCATATTTGAATGTGTTTTAGTTCAATTTCCCATGTATGGACATTCCCTTCTATGTTCCTCCCAAATTCCAGGCATTCCATGCCCTATCACATAAAAGCTAGCCTATCCTTCAATAAACGGACTCATTTTGTCTTCACCTTGGTGATTCCTGTGCAAAGTGCATCTTTTTCATGGTCTCACATTAGGGGGTTCACAGTTACCACCCCCGATAAGCAGTAGACATAAAAATTCTTCATTTTATCTCCTGTCAGGAAACCAATATAATAAAGGCAAATTAAAGAAAATGGCTGTACTAGCTGAGCACAAGTTGGGAATGCAGTTTATGCAAGTATCTTCCCAGTAATTCATGGCAGTGAACCTGCATAGAAATGTAGCCAAAGGGAAACACATGTCTGGAGAGACCCATGAAGAACAGGCTGAGAGGTTCAGTAAACAACTGATGGTCAGTCAAAAAGTCGCTGGAGGTGATAGTATATATTTCATCAGAAGAGAGCTAAGGGAGTGAAATGTAAGGGCAAAATCAAGTTGTTACCTTTTGCATGGAAAAGGAGAACAGAATGAGGGGAGTGTGTTAGAAAATTCTGGAAAAGCGATCAGTTGCAGCTGTCTGAAGATCAGCAAGGGTACTTACACACATCTTTACTTGTGAATGCTATAGCTTAATTAAAAAAAATATAAATCTTACCATGGAAGAGAGAGGTTTTCTAATATTGCAATAACTATAGCTCAAGATTATAACACATGAAACTAGCTTAATTATAAAGAAAATATTGTTAAATAGTTCTATTCTTTAAATTAAAAAACTCTATAGGCAGGCATCATAAAACCTTCTCTTAGTTAAAATATGACAAGTATATCCCATGTGCTCCTTGTCCCATGTGCCTGTTAGAGTAATACTGAAATAAAGGACAGTAGCAGGTGTCCTAATTGTTTCTTATCTCAAAAAACTTAGATTTACACATAGTTCTGTGAATTTTTTTAAACCATGTACTTAATGTTGAGGACAGTTTGTAAAGCATTTTTTTGGGCAGATCTAGCACATAGTAATTTCTGTAGCTTGAGAAAGCACAAGTGCTAAACTGAATATAAAATTGCTTAGTCTGTTAACTTCTATGGAAATCCTTTCTTAAGAAAAAATACTGATTCTCACTATGTAAAAATATGAGCCTAAAAAATATTTAAGAGAATGCTTTAACCTATCCCAAAGTGTGTCAAACAGTAGCCTTAGAGATTGCTCATAAAACTTCTCCACCACTCTAGTGAAAGATTGATAAGGTAAGTACCTGTTGCAGAGAATTCTGGGACAATGTAGATGGCTTGTGGAGATTCTCCTGCTTCATTATAGGCAGAAATATTAACCCTATAGTAAGCCATGGAGAGATTTAGAAGAATTTTTCTGTCCTTGAGAAAGATGCGATTTGGTGAGTCACTGCAACTGTTGGGTATTCTTTCCACATTAACAAAATATCCAAGGATGTTTTCACTTTGTGTTACCTAGCAAGAGAAAAAAACTTGTTATGCTATAAATGTTGTTATGTCCCATGCAGAAAATCAAGAGGAATTTATTGTATAGACAAAATATAACTTCTAATTATGGGGATAAAATCATAGTCTTTTAATTCGGTCACTAGGAATCAATGAGAGGATTTAAACATGGGATTAAAAATTTCCCTTAATTGAGATCTTAGTTGTGTGTATCCAATAGTAATAACAGTGAAGCAGCTGTAATGTTCTCTACATTTCATTGGAACATATCCCTCATTATTAGGAACTCGAAAGTTAATGAGAGGTGTTTAATTGAAATTTATGCCTCTGGGAATCTTCACCTACTAGGGTTTGGTTAGGTATCTGGTCTCTTTAAAGTGAAATGCTAGTAATTACACTACAAATTTGGAACATGTTAAATATCCAATTTCTGGATAGTTCTGGTGGTGGTTCACTGGTTATTTTACCGTACTGATCTTAATGTGAGATTGGAAAATGAGTGCACAGAAATGGAAATTACTGCAATATAGACAGAAACTTAACTCAATACATGAAGACCTGTGAATTCTGCAAGGATTATTTTTGATATCAAGTTTGTCTGTTCTTCCTGGCACAAAATTAGTAGTGTGTAGATACCACAAAGCTGTGAGATTGGGTTATCTTAGTGAAAAAATTAGGCACTTTTGGAGTAATATAGACAGGAAGACATTTACTAATTTAAAAGGCACATGTCTTAAGATGAATTTCAGATAAAGGTGGAAGGTATTAAAATGAAAATAAATGTTTTTCCCAGGATAGGAATGGGAGATTTAATAATTTTTCAAATGTATAATTTGATGTATTTGTGCCTTGTTATTTTCTAGCACCTAAATCATCGGTATACAAATGCAGGAAATTCAGAAGCAGGTGTACAATATCCACTGCCTTTTGCATATATGGTGTAGTCTCAGTAGAATGAGGAATTCTGGTTTTCCCTATAAGGTAATAAATTAATAGCATGTACACAACAGAAGGTACCGAGACTCGAGCGAACATTACCTCCCACTTCAGAAGAACACTTCTTCTTCCTGGAGAGATTTGTGTAGTTACATCATATGATATTCTTGGATTATTCATGAGTTCTAGTAAATGTGGAAAAAGATGGAGACATGCACTCATATGAATCATTCTGATGTTCATATTTTCAACAGTATCTGAAAATTCTATTTTGTATGACATAAAATTTGTAAAGGATTTTATATTCATGCTTATTCCCAGTAGGATAAAGCTACATTTCACTTACTGTGAGGGACCAAAATCTCTTCACTCCAAATGCAAACACAGTTCAAACCACCGTTGGCTATGCATCTGAGCTGAACAATGTATGAAGACACAGCATTTAAATTCAAAATGGTGATATTGACAGCATTGCTTTCTACAGGCACCTAAAAAAAAATGTTTAATTTATGTAGCACCAATAAAACATAATCTTATATTAATTGTTTTCTCAGCCAAGGCCCAGCCTTTTGACTGCAGGTGAAAGTAGGTATTCCTGCCATCAAATAGGAATTACTGCCCATTTTAGCCAAGGTATTTTCATTTTTTCAAAACAATACCCTCTTTTTCATGAAATTGTTCTGCTCAGTCAGGACAGTAACCAACCGTATGGGTCTAAATACTGGTTTTAAAATCAATTAGACATGATCTATACTGAAATATAATAATTTCTTTAACTCTGAGCCTTTTTGGCATTCTCAAGAACAAGATGTCAAGGGAAAATTAAATATTAAAAAAAAAATCTCCTTATTCTCAAAAGAGTATGTGTAAGTAGATCCATGTGACTGATGTGGTAAAGAGCATGACTGGATGGAATGTGTGGTTGCCTATGCCTTAGCATGGCAGAAGTAATGTGTATCTAAAGCTGATGATAGCACTGGTGCTCTAGAAACTGTGCAGGGAATGGAATTTTTCTTGAAACAAAGAAACCCACCCGTGTCTAAGGAAATCTCTGAGCTGGAAACTAGGAGAAAATATGATGAAAAAATGTTGTTAAATGCTTATTTTACACTTTTTACCAGATGTCCATTGGTGGCTGCTATCAGATCACAGTATCCTATGTTAATAGACCTTTTGTCTGGTCAGTTCCAGGCATTACATTTTTTGTAGAAATACTATGCAGATTGAAATATTTGTGTTAGCATTTGCTTGCTGTAAAGTTTGGTTTTCTTAATCATATATATTCCCTAAAAGAACACCCAAAAAACCAACCAATCAAACAAAAAAAACCCTGAAATGAACAAAGCCCCAGTATATGGTGATTAGCTCTTCTCTTTAAATTTCTACAGTGCTTTATTTTTAAATTAAATTTAATTAATTAACCTCTGTGGCAGTATGCTCAGCTCCTACCTCTAGCCTTACCTTTATTTCCTGTAACCCTGTTCAAGTGATAACCACCACCAGCTGTCATAACGGATGTGTCTGGTCATGATGGCTGCCCCCAGCTTGAAGTTGATTCGAGGGAGACAGATAACAACGCAATAGCCAAGGCTAATTTGAACAATTTATGCACCTAACCATAGTGCCGGTTAAGGTTTGACTTAAATCAAATTTGGAAGAAACTAATATCTGAAGTGAACATGCAAATAAGTCTACAAGTGAATCATCTTACCCCTTAAATAGTGGACAGCCAAGAGCCTGTTGAGCTTTCCTGCACAGCAGTGGGCTGCATACCAGGATCTCTTGAGTAGCGACATCTCTCAAGGTTACTTCTCAAGACTGAGAAAATACTTATCCCATCAGATACTTGACAAGTGATTTGGGAATCAGTGCACTGAAACTTTGAAATCTCATTTAAGGGATATAAACTGTTGATCGTGCACATATAATCCTTTAGACATAAACTGTTGACCAGACCTGGGTCTAAGTCTGGATCTTGAAGCAATTAAACCCCTGAGACTCTGAGAATAATTTTAGAATGCAAGGGGAGCCTTTCTGAGCATCATGACCCAATTAAAAGGTCTCCCTGACAGTTCTATCTGACTTTATCCTCTATGCAGTAAACAAATGTTTCTTGCCATTTACTCTTACTAAAGTGCTGTCACACTTACTGTGAAATTTTGCTACATTTCTGTTTTATATCAATAAACATATTGCTACTTCATTATTAAGAGTAAAGAGTATTACTCCATCCATGACAGCTTCATACACTCTTCTAGTAGAACCAGCTTGGTCACCAAAAAATCCCACTACACACAGTATTACAGAAAGAATCCAAATCTCCTACAGAAGAAGAGGGAAGTGGAATGGATTTAAGATCCAAGTGTTGAATTACATTATATGTACATTAATCCTACTCTTGATAAACACTATTTCTCATCTAGCTTTATATATCCTCTGTGTTTTTATGCCCACACTCACCCTTTCCCTCCAGGCCCATTTGCAAGTGTAGCCTACGTTCACAACCGAAATTCATGTGATCAGATGGGACATGGGAGATATTTATGACCTGCAGTGTTTAGTCATTCAAATCACCCACTGTGGCTGTACCTATCAGTCCTTCACAGTACACACATGAATCTCCTAATCTCCGCTGTCTCCAGAACCTGTAGGACATGCATTTGTACTGCTCTTAACCCTCTGTTCTTCCACACATCACATAGCAGACCACCTGCACATAGTTATCTATCTATTGCACTCCTGAGTGGGTTATGCTTGGGTAACTGTCTATCCTAGAATGGTCTAGGACTTGTATGCCAATGAAGGCATACAAAGGGACCCTTGCACGTTCTCTGTACCAGGGTGAAACCTTCCTCACATGGGCCTCTCACAGTAATCCTAAAGTGGCCAAACAAACTGGCAGTCAGCTATGAGGGAAATGGGAACCGTCTTCTGAAATAAAAAGAAGAACAAGAGAGATTCTTATAGTAAAGAGGAAGCAAAAAGATTCCTAAGTGAGCAGAGATGCCCAAGAAGTGGGAATTGTCACTATTTAAACATTTTTCTTGCTGGCATTTTGTTCTGCTTGGTAAACACGTATTCTTTGTACAAATAAAAATAAGAGAGCTTTAAAAACCAGACGATTTCTGGGACCCAGTGACACAAATCACGCATATGTCCCTGACTGCTGGCAAAGCTTTTGCATGATAGTCTGGATGACAACGAACAGGATAAATACTTATTGCTACTACATACAGATATTACTGAAATGACGACAGTTTTTCCATCTCTTACTTAGTGCCTTCAGTTTTAGGTACTTCCCAGTTGATGCACTGTATTGCATGTTCTAAAATGCAGCTGAACTGATCTTGTATCCCACAACATCCTTCTCCCCAGGTTGCAGAATGATGGATTCAATGGATGTAATGTTAGTTCAATTAGGAATTGGTTAAATGGTCACATCCAGAGGGTAGTGGCCAATGGCTCAGAGTCCCAACGGGCATCAGCAACAATTGGTGCTTGCCACACCTCCTTGCTATCCATGTTGTGTGCTCTTCAGTACCACAGCACTGATGGCCTGCTGGATGTGCTGTTGAGCTTATAGTGAGGCATCCCATGTTCTCATGTGGTTATCATTTGTAAGTACTCACCACGGTCCACTGAGTAGATTCTGTGAGCATCTCTCTGTATCTCAGCTCATATCGTGTAGGAATTGTGGGCATGTCCCACTTTATTATCAACTGGTTTGTGATCTGATGAGCATTTATATTAGATGGTGCCAAGCACTTCCCTAAAATGGGGAATACACAGCTGTTATAAATGCAAAAGAAGCAGGAAAGCTTTGGTAATTATGTATATCAAGTGTGCTTTATAAAAAATAAAAGACTTGTTGCTGAACACTGTAAGACTTCAAAAAGACTTGAAATTAATAATTACTAAATCATTATGCTATCAACAAAATATAATTTTTTCTCTTGCCTTTCTTTTGTGAGTGCTTCTATTGATTACAGGAAGACCCTTTTTCTAAGCAGATACTATTCTGAGAGAGGCTGAAACGCAAAATCAAAATGCCAAGAGTATCTGTAATTGTGAATTGTATAAAAATTTACCAGAACATTTTTCAATTTCAGCAACCGTGTTTAGCTATATAATTGCAAGTGCAATTTTTGTCTTTCTTTCCAATAAACACAAGGTGGCCAAAAGTATCCAGCAGACATCATGCTGATAATTTGGGTTGCACTGGTAGTAACTCCCATCGGTGAGAAGCACTGGTTTTTCTTGGACCATGATTAGTCTGGGAAGATGAGGTTTTGGTAAGCTCTTAACATCATCTCAATCACCAGATACTGTAGTGAATCTTTAAATAAACACCTAAAGGACACAGTAAATAGGGCTTCTTTTTGCATATCTTTCCTGCAGCACTGTGTAATGCGTAAGTGGCCTTCAAAAAGGGTTGAACTTTGAAAAAGTTTCTCAAAACTCTAATGCCCTACATTAAGGATTCCTTAAGTGCACAGTACTGTCAGCCTACTCTTTGTAAGCCAATAAAGAAATTGAGAAAACCATCAAAGACAGCACAGAAAACTGGTTAAGTACTGTACACATATATCACTATATATATTTTTCTGGATATTATTATTTTATATTCCAGCATATTTTTTAAGTAAAACCCCTCTCCTGTAAAAGCTGATAGACTTCTGTTATTAACTTCATTCAAGGAAGACAAACTACAGGATAGGTACCTGAATCACTAAAAATAACAAATTCATTTTGGGAGTTGAAATTTTGGAAATAATTTTTAAGAAAATGTGATGACCGCTTCAGCTGGGCACTGTAGTAACACAACTTGTAAAGATGCTGTACCTGCTTTGCTTAATAAAACTGAGATGTTCTTTCCTTTCACACAGCTGGCATGAGGGAAATTCACTGCTATCCAAATGTATGCAAATCGCTCAATGTAGAGATTCTTTCGTTCAATTGTGATGTAAGGTGATGATGTGTTTCGTTGAAAAATTTTTCGTATTTTGTTCCTTCAGAGAAAAGGAAATAGAATGAAAAACATTTTATTGGATTATAGTTATTCTTTCCTCCTCTGCCCCCAGAAAGCAACATTATAGCAAATGGTATTTTTGGAGATACCTATACACATAATTCTGTATCTTGAAATCTTGAAGGTGGGGGCATGAGTGCTTGAAACAGCAAGTGTAATTCCAGCACCCTAGTAGCTGTAGCAAACTTAAACATGCAGATCTTTGTTGTGTGTGAGGAACTGTTAAATTCCCTAAACTTGTAAGGCATTGCATGGTACAAGACAAGATCTGTACTTACAAGGTTTATACTTACAGTGGGATATAAAGAGCATTTCAAAGCAATAAAATTATGTTGGAAATTACTTCATAAAGCCTTCCCACCTATCATAGGGGCACCCACATTCCTTTTGAAAAGCAAAATTTCACAGTTATATGAATCTAAATTACCATAAAGGTATGAAAAACCTCTTATAAGCCTATCTTCTGCCTTCTGTTCCTGCAAAGCATCAGTTCAATGATATTTAAATGTCACATGACTCAGCCCTCTAGACTTCTTCTGTTGTACCTAACACACATCACAGAAAGTCTAAGGGGTCTAATGCCTTACATACAACGGTGCTGCCTATTTCTCCTCCATCTCTCTCACTCTCATTCTCTCTGCTGCACACAGGATAGATTTTTTTCCAAGGTTAAAGCTGTGCCAGTTCAGTGTTCTTAAAGAAATGGGCCAGCCTAGCTACATATTTCAAGTATTAAATGTGCTGATCATGATGTAATATTTAATAATTGAACAAAAGTACTTGAAGTTTTTCCTGAATTCTGCTTTGGACTAGTTGTGAATCAGCCATTAATATTGCAAAGCATGATTTTGAATTCTTGGTTGGAACTTTTCCGTGGGAAGTGTTTTTCTTTAATCTTTTTCTTCCTGACAACTAAATCATAAGGAGCAAAGACAAGGAACAATTACAATGTCAAACTGACATTACATGCAGAAAGGAGTCATGTCCTCTTCCAGGGAAGAATAAAGCCCTTTCACACGTGGGATTTCTTTTCTCCTCCCCCCCCCACCTTTTTTTCCTTTTAACACAAAGAAGAGGAGAAAGGAAGTTTTTCGTTAAGACCACTAGCTTGAAGCCTAGGACACAGTTTCAAGTCCTGATTCTGACTTGGAAAAATCAACATCTTTGCAAGGGAATTGCCTCCCTTTTCCCCTGCCAACCTCCTCTTTCACTTTTTTCTGTCTTCTCTGTTCATAACATCAACTCTGCAGCCTAGGAACAGCACAGTCTGGTTTTGGCTGAGGACTTTAAGAGGGACTAGCTTACAAATACTGCAGCAGATAATATCTCTACAGAAACAGAGTTGATTCACAAGTGCTTCTGCCATTCCAAGAAATGTGAGCTCCTTGAAGTCCCAAGAGGCAAGACAGCAAATGCAGTGGGATTTGGTGCTTATTGCAAGTTGGCACCTGCAGCTACTTCAGCAGGAAAATATTGAAGGTGATGGAGAGGAGTAACCTCAGCCTTGAGGTGGTTGCTTTGCTGCTCTGCAACATGCAGAAGATCACACTGGGGAATTTCCCAGTGTAGTGACATTTTCTTAGATTCAGGAGATATTCCTAACCACAGCTCACTCTTAATGATGAGCGGTGGGTTATGTGGCAAAATAATCAGCAATGAATATCAGAATTTGCCAACGTCAGACTGTGTTGTACTCCATGATACAATCTCATGGCAAAGACCGTGTCTTCTGGTCTAGCTTCTCTATTTCTAAACATACTTCTAATCTCATGGGAGATCCAAAATATGTAGATATAAAACGAAGAAATCTAATTTTTTAATGCAGCTGCAATTGAAGATGTCCATATTTTGAGTAATCAGTTCAAGATTAACCTTGCAAATTCATTCCATCTATTAAACCAGTACTTGATAGTTCAGAATTGCCAGAAAATATGCCACATCTGACATCTCCTGGGATACATGCTATAACATAATACATAATACATAAAATAAAAGCTTAGTGTCTGTTTATGTTTGGGTGGCTTTTTGTTTGTTTGTTTTGTTTTTTACTCTGAATGCATCAGTGTTGAATATTCAAAGCAAACCAGTAGGCAAATAAAGGTGATTGAGTAAGCTGATTTTTGTCCATAATCTTTTAAACAGTGTGTTGGAAGCACATTAACATGTATAATGACTCGTTGTATTGGGTTTGCATGGCAACATTTTGGTAGAAGGGAGCTATAGGGGTAGCTTCTGTGAGAAGCTGCAATAAGCTTTCCCCAAAGCCAGTGCCAGCTGGCTCCAGGATGGACCTGCCACTGGCCAAGGCTGAGCCCATCAGCAATGTGCTAGCACCTCTGGGATAATGTGTTTAAGAAGGGGTAAAAAAACTTCTGCACAACAGCAGTTGGGAGAGAGGAATATGTGAGAGCAGCAGCTCTGCAGACAACAAGGTTAGTGAAGAAGGAGGGGAGAAGGTGCTCCATGCAGTGGAGCAGCAGTTCCACTGCAACCAGTGGTGAACACCATGGTGAGGTAGCTGTGCCCCTGCAGCTCCTGGAGGTCCATGGTAGAGCAGAGATCCACCTGCAGCCCATAGAGGATCCCACACAGGAGCACGTGGATGTGCCTAAATGAGGCTGTGACCCTGTGTTGGAGCAGACTCCTAGCAGGACCTGTGGGCCTGTGGAGAGAGAAGCCCAAGCTGGAGCAGGTTTGCCATCAGGCCTTGTATCCCATGGTACAAGGTACTACCTTGTACCCACGCTGAAGCAGTCTGCGCATGAAGGGCTGCACCCTGTGGGAGGGCCCACACTGGAGCAGTTCAGGAAGAACTGTAGTCTCATGTGAAGAACTCATCCTGGAGAAGTTTGTGGAAGACTGTCTCCTGTGGGAGGATACCCTTGTTGGACCAAGGGAAGAATGAAAGAAGTGGCAGACATAACATATGATGAACTGACCCCAACCTCCGTTCTCCATCTCCCCACACTGCTCAGTGGATGAGATAGACCATCCAGGAGAAAAGTTAGCCCAGTAAGAAAGAAAGCATTGCAGGGGGTGGGGAGAAAGTTGTTTTAAGTTTTATCTGTATTTCTCATTACTCTACTCTGATTTGATTGTTAATAAATTAAATTCATTTTCCTAGATAAGTCTGCGTGGACCATGATGGTAATTGCTGAGTGATCTTTTCCCGTCCTCATGAGCCTTTTCTCATATTTTCTCTGCCTTGTCCAGCTGAGCAGGAGAGGGATAGAGCAGCTTTGGTGGGCACCTGGTGTCTAGCCAGGGTCAACCCACCACAGTCTTACCAAGCTCTCACCAAATCAATATGTATTGATGAGTCGTGAAGAAAGATATTGACCAGTATTGTGTAACAACCTACAATGTGATGAAAAACAGTGGAGCAAAACTCTGGCACGTGGGAATCACATAACAGCAATAATAGTTATTTGTTTTCTGAAATTACTCTTCAGACTTACCATTTTAAGTATACAGTATAATTAACTGTATTAGGAGCACTAGGTACTGGCAGCCAGGTACAAGTTAGATCCTCACTTAATTCTTTGTAGCACACCAATTCATTGTCCCAATCTGGAAGACGAAAACACATGCATTGGAAAAGACCCATCATAGGCAATGATGGTAAACCGTTTTTACCAGTAACCAGCTCAAAGGGACCATGAGAAACAAAACCAAATACAAACCAGGCCAAAAATGATTGACTAGACCTCAGAATGGCTTCAAAACCATCAGTCAAGTCTATCTGGAGTTTAGAACAACGCTGGCTAAAAACAATATTATTCTTGTACTGCCAGCCTTATAAAACACATTGTAAAACAGGGGGAGCATAACATTAGGTGTAAAAATATTTGTGATTAATTTTTGGAAAGTGAGGCTTTTTTGCAACTAAACATATGCATTTTTCAGCTGAACGGAAATTAAACACTGATGGCATTATTAGAAGAACTAATTTTTGATCTCTAGCAGTTAAGTTTATTTCAGATTTTCAAAAACCTCTGATCAGAGATGGTAATGATAAAATAAGATTGTTGTCCTTTTGCTTTGTGTCTTACTGTCTGAACTACTAGTTCAGAAGAATCAGCCATGATGTCTTAAAGTGCCACACACACTATAAAAAAAAGACCAAGAATTTTTTTGTTGTTGTTGATATTCAGAAAAGTAGATAAAGATCTTAATAGGTACAGGATGCTTACGGTGATAAAAATTAATTTTTCCTGATGAGTAATTTGTTCTTTGTTCTTATTAGGTTTAACAAGTTGCCAATAGACCTATCAATCTTGAATAATAAATACGTTGTTATTTGATAAATAAATATGTGTATGTCTGGAACTGGTGTTACAGTATGGTTACAGTATCTCACAATCTAAGTTATGAAATAAAAGACCAGTCCTCTTTTCTTCATTCAGAGCAATTTCTTCCTACAACCTGAGTTACTAACTATCCTTGGTATTCCTTTCGCAATTGAGATGGCATATGTATATTTAAGTTAAAAGTTCTTTTGGTTCAAAAAGTGTGTCAGATGAGTACAGCTCTGGCTTTAATACCCTCACTCCATGACAGTTCTTATACCAAAAAAATACTGCTTTTCAATAAAGTTATGCTGTATCAGTTCAGGTATGTATGGCTTCCTTTCAGGAAGGTGGAGATCAGGTCTTCCTTGTTTCTACAGCAATGTGAAAAATTATTGAATTTTGCCCTCCTCACCCGTGGACATGGTGTTATGACAACTGGGGAAAACAGCAATAGCTCTCACGCGCTTCTGTTTTGCTCTGAATTAAACCCTTCACTTATTGATTTGTCTTTGTTCTTGTTTTGAAGAAACACCTGAAAACAAAACCTTTTCAGAAATTCTGCAGCCTTTCATGTCAATACATGGATAATATACTGCTCTTGGAACTATTTGAAATAACAGTTTTATTAACTCAGAACCAAGTGGTGACCACAATGTTGCAGACCCATCTCTGCTTATAGGGAAACAGGGGGTTGTACTGCTTAAGTTTTACAAACCACCTCTGCCTTTCTCCATAAGATGATGATATTAGAGTGGACAAAAAAATAATAGTAGATTTTATGTGCGAATATAGTGTATTAGCTCAACTAACACCCCAAAGCACCACTCCACTCCTAATATACTGAAATTTTAAGTTATTTTCTCCAGGTGAACATAAGGAATCTTATACAATTTTATTTTCACTTGTACTGTTTGTGGGTATTAGTGTCCACATGAACATTCAGTTTTACTCTAATGCTGTCTTTGTTTTACTGTATTTACAGCTTTACCTTAATATGCATATTATTAATTCTTCCTAGCCCTAGCATACTGCTAGCCCTGTATCATGACTGTGCTCCAAGAGCTGTTCAATGAAAGCAAAATAGAAAAAATTCTTTGGTCTAAAGAAAACACAGATAAATTTCTCCAAAAAAAAAAAAAAAAGGGCAAAATCCACAAACAAACAAACAAACAAAACCCAAACCCAAACCCAAAACAACAAACAAAAACCAAACAAAACCCCACAAAACCTCAAACCCACAAATCAAAGAAAACAATGCCCTGGATTGTTTTTCCCTCTAGAATATTCTCTTTTTCTTCCTCCATATCTTGTGTTCTCAGTAATGTTTTAGTGGAATTTAGTCTGGTTGTCTAATTGCAAGGACTAGAAAATTACCCATGGCTAATTTCAGAAAAAACATAGTCCTCCTGAAGATGTCTTGCCCACTGACACTGTGTACTCAAAAACCTGTCACCTCTGCTTGAGAGTGTAATTAATAATATTATACTCTTTTGCTGTTAGCAAGTAGAGTGTTCCTGCCTACTACAATAAATACAGCACAAATTACCCCCTGCTTTGTAAAAGTCTCTGTTGAAATGCGCTGGACCGGTCCTTTTCTCCATGATCAGTAATTTATCAGTTAAATGGAAAGCATAAGCATCTGTCACACATAACCATTACAATTTCCGCGGTCTTTCGAAGCCGTGGTTATTCGCGACGCACCGGGTGGGATTCACTCCCAACGTGTTGGTTACCCCAGACACTCCGCCGTCACGCAGACACACCGACCCGTGCTCCCCCGCGCGGATTTTCCATTCAGAAAACGCGGGCAGTTGTTTTGGGGTGAAACCTCGGAGCCCCGGGGGGAGGGGGCGGAGGCCTCCAGGCAGTGGCAGGACCCGGGCGGGGCCGTTCGGCCCCCGCGGTGCCACCGCCGCAGTCCACCGCGCAGGGGCTGCGGGAGGGACATGACCCACCTGGGAGCTGCCGGCAGAACGAGTCCCAGTTCGTGCAGCTGCAGGAATCTGGGGAGCAAAAAGGAATAGTTTATCAAGACAACCGTGAAAGAATACGAAAAATTGTTACTGGTGGTTGTTTCTCCTGCCCACAATTTGGTCATGATTTTTTTTTGTGCAACCTCATCTTTGAGCAGCATTAAGAATTTTTACTATTTACAAGCAGCAGTAAGTGGTGCAGCATGTGAAAACTCACCTGTTGCAAGTAAGAAGACAGCTGTGAGCAGAGAGTTCTTCATCTTCTCTGTACATAAGCGTAATGATTACAATCAACATTACGCTGTCTTCAGTCTATTTTTCACACTTCCTCTTCGAACTTCCTATTCATTCTAACACCTATGCTCTTACTGGCTGAACACAAGTAATAGGTTTATTAATGACAATATGAGGGGCACTTGAGCTCTATATTATTAATTATACTTATAAAATCCTAACAACCCCTCTGAAAACCAAGAACTTTCTGCCTTGGTGTTTGTAAGTAGTCACAGTGAGATTCTGGGTGGTGTATGAGGTAACAGCAGTGCAAACTGAATTAAGCTTATATAGGTACTTCAAACTGCTTTGAAAATCCTGTACTAAATGTCAAAGTGAATTAGAGATATTATCGACCAAAAGAAAGTCAAGGTGTTTGACTGACTCTACTATGAATGCTAGGGTACTGTAAAAAAATAGCAGCCTAAGGCCCTGACTATCTTCACTTTCTGACTTCTCCCTTACAGTGTGATTTCACCACTGCAAGGAAACTGTATCTACATTATTTGTACCTACGCTGGGGGCCATAATGCAACCAAAATTCAAATAGGTGAAAATCAGGTGTGACTGTAAACACCATTAAGTCAGAGAACATTCTGAACACAGAAAGCAGCAGAGCCACAATAGCTGTTACTGTTAGAGATGTAAAGGGAAATTTTAAGAAAATTTCGTTACTGTGGGAAATTTCCCTTTTAGGCTTAAATAGTTGCTATCAGAGATTGGATCCAGACCTACCTAAAGATAGGCAAATTATTAACTTATCTTGGCAACCATGGTATATTTCAGGTTGAGTATTGAACAGAAAAAAAGAAAAAATCTGCTGAAAATTAATCACTTACTTAAAGAGAGAGGGTTATGGGCATGTTTCTCAACATGTTCTACAGTAGGAGGGGGTGACTAATGCACCAACCATATCTTATCAGATTTTATGAAGGGTGTAGTCACGAAATGCAAGTGAACAAGGAATTATACTGAGTGCTGTAGGGGGTTTCCATTTGATGAATTCATTGGGCTTGGGAGTAAGCTCCAAAATGTTGAAGGGTGATGGATACAATGTGTTCATGAAGGTGCAAACCCCCTATTATTTGAGTGACCCAAAAATCAGCCTTGACAATGCTTCCAACAAAGAATAGCCAAGAGTATAGTGTCAACTGATGATCATAAGGAAAAACTGACCAAAAAAAAAAAAAAAAGTCATATGTGATACTCAGAATAACAGAAGTCAAGAGGTGGAGAAAACTTCAGGAACTGTATGTATTGGTTTGATGTGCTCAGCATAATCATATTCAAAATAGCCTATCTCAAACGAAAACCATATAGGTAACTCAGTGAAAGAGCGGGAAACTGGATTTAGTGTGCACAGAATTAGGACAGAGCATACTGGAGAGAAATAAACCCAATAAGGCAAGTTCACATCATCTTTGTTTACATGATCAGCTCTAGGTCTCAGTATGAATGATGCTGTCATTTAAAGAAAAAACAGTTAATTCTAACACATACAGAAATTACATTACCAGTCAAAACAGCAGAGGAGACATAATCCTGAAAACTGGACTTTCACATTTGAGTTAGGCCACATTTTTAATTATAACTCAGCTATCGAGTTGAGTAGCCTTTTAATGTATAACAAACAGTGAACTATTATTTTTGAGGTAAATTTTCCATAGAACCACTTTTTCAAATGTTTAATATTTCAGCTTTTTCAGCACTATGAACTTCTGTCAGAATTCTAAATGCCTTAGGTTTTCCTGTTATTCAGATAAAGATAAATTATGCCATGTTCTGGGACATGCTCAAAAGTGCACGACTGGAGGACACTACCAGCTTTGCTTCATCTGTGACCTAAATGTTTTTCAGACTTAGGTTTATGTATCCTTATAGATGAGGCTTCTCTGAATTCTTTTCTTTGTCATTTTCTTATATAAATTCTGCAGTGAAAGACATGTCAAGGTCCTAGTCTTTCCAGAATGCAATCTTGAAATAAATGAACCTTTCAATATAGACTGGATTACGTAATGTAAATCAATAGAAAACCCACAGCATCCTCCTCTGTTTCTGGCCCCAACCTTATGTGTAACTCTTGCTCTTCAAAGGGAAAGCAGTCTCCAAAAACAGGTGGGCTCAGCAAGGAACATGCCACTGGCCCTTCCTCCTGCTCTGGTCCTGTGGAGCTCCAGTTCCTGTAGCCTGGCACATCACAGGAGGCCTGGTCAAGTCATGAGCTTGTGAGTATATTATTTTGCAGGTCACCCATGCACCCATGAATGCTAATGAAATAGAAGGGGTTTGAAGTACTGTTTGCTCAGAGTTCTAAACATGTCCCATTGTTCTCTGATGAACAATTCTAATTGATTACAGTTGATCTGTTTCAGGCATATTGGAACAAGTTCAATATTGTAGCAAATTCAAATTCAGTTTTGGCCTATTAGTAATACATGCTGAAGTCCTGTGAAGATCCAAAGTAGAGTCACAATCTTTTTTCACAAGTTATTTCTCATATAACTGCTTCCAATAAGCAGACCTCCAGGTCTGTAAAAGACGCGTCAGATTTTTACAGATGTTTTGTTTGGGCTTTTGTTTTGTTTTTGTTTGTTTGGTTGGTTGTTTTTTTCTTCCCCTAGAGAAATACATGAATATCTGAATTCAAAGCAATTCTCGTATGATCTTTCAGGGAAAAAAAATTCCCACTCAGCCCTCAGCTACACCCCCTGGGGGAAATTTGCTGTGATAGGGAAAGTCTCCACCACACACTCTTTTCATCCGTTCCAAGTTCAAGTTACATTGTGAATCAGCTTATTATTCAAACAATTCCATTCTATCTTAATGAAAATGACAATTCTTACTCCCCTCACACATTGGCTGTGCAGAGGCCATCAAAAGAGATCTGCCCTGGAAGTTATAAAAATTCCAAGTACAGATACTTGTGTCCCTGAATAAACTAGACAGCCAATGCAAAATGCAGAAGAAGCAGAGATTTACATAATTGGGTGAAGATTTCTTTGAAGAAAAAAAAAAAAGGAGAAAAAGGATAATATTAAATTGATTTCATTAAGACAAATGTAGACTAAATTCTCCTTATACTGGAGTAGATCTGGGGTCTCACCAGCATCATATCATTGACAGAGATGCGATGCAGAGTTTTGCCTAGTGTGTCAGCTAGAATATTTATGAGGGTTGAAGTGGTATGATAAGATGAGACAGGCAACTTCTCTTTACTGCAGCACCACAGCTAGTGCTACAGGCTTGTCTGTGGGATGATGGGAGGAAATTGTGTCTGGGGTAGCTCATACTAATGGTTTGAAAACAGAATTTAAGAGACGTGGTGGCTGAGCTGTCTGCAGAACAAGAGTCTTAAGTATGTGATTTGACTTGGAAAGAAGATCCTTACCTCTGCTAGATCACATTTAAGCACATCTTACTTATCAGTTTTACTAGTCTCTGACTGCTATGAAAATATAATATAAGAATGTGCTGACATTTATGCTCTTTCTCTCTTCCTGTGCAGTCAAGAGGAGAATCAAGGATCACCCTTAACTTTCTTCATCACATTTAAGATTTTATTAAATGCTTATTAGAGCTTTTAACATGCAAGCAGACGAGAAAGAAAATAAGCTTTCTTCTTTACCATCCTGTTTGTCTTACCTAGTGGGCCTGAATCTGCTACAGAGAGTTATTTTGAGACGTTTTGAGAGTTATTATGTGATGTGGAAACAAAGAGAAAAAAGTTTGTCTGTGCTCTTCCTATACACAGTTTTGGGAGTGATCTTTACCTTTTTGAAGTCTACACACAACTATTGTAGAAAACAGTTTTGGAGAAAGTCCAGGAAAACAGTATGAAGAAGCTGGCTTAGTACAAGGCAGAAGGTTAACTTTTTTAGCATATTGTTCTGTGTTCATGGTATTTTATCCTACCACTTCCTTTTTAGTAACAGTGCATGTATTTGCACTGTTAGTGACTGTGAAACAGTCAGATTTTCTCTATGGTAATTTTTCTTGACAAATTTCATCCACCATAACTGGGCTGTCATGTCATTAGCTTTTCTTAATTCAAATGTTTTCAAGTGTCTTACCTGGCTTGGAACAAAGTGATTTAAAAATAGTAATTATGGTTAACTGAGTCATGAGGGTCTTCATGATACTCACTTGTGGCTTTATTACTCTTGGTCATTTTATTTTTCTTCTCCTTGTTATTACACAGTAGATAACCTGGAGGAATTTTTTGGAGGGATCATTCAATTAGCTCTATCAAAAATTGCTTCAGTCCTGTTAAAATAATTCACAAATAGCTATTTGCTGTTCATGTGTAGCACAGAAAGCTAGGAAGGGGCTAGATTTGCCAAACTCAAATAATAATAATGTTGTGCTTCTCATCAGCCCCTGTATCTTCCAGAGCTCAGTGATTGCAACAGTTGCTCAAAAGGTGGAATCCTTTAAGCTTACTTGGGCTACAGGAGGGCTTTAAGACACCCTGGCATGGCCTTGTTTTGAATCTCCTGTTCAAGATTATTCTGCTTTATAGCAATAATAATCAATATACAAAAATCCCTTGAACAAGGATTTATAACTTGTGAGTCGTGTCTCATTTAAGGTTTTTGACTGTTAACCTAAAGCATTACATTACAGCAAGAGTGATGAAAGAATGTCCGTACCCAAAAGATGTAGTTACTATCCTACTAGTTAAGGCATACTTTTGACAGCTCAGAAATCCAGATTTCAGTTTGCTTGCATAAGAATTCAGATGTGAGCCAAACATGTTTATAACTTCTGATTTTTATCTGCCTGCCAATAGACGACTTTCACAACCATGATTACGGCCCCTTTGGAGAAAAAAACTGTCTGTCTCTAAACTCTGTGAATGGCCTTTAATGCTGTCTCTTAGTCAATAAGCCCGGATAGGTAGTGAAATGCAAAATCCAACTTATGTCCAATGTTTCCTAACAGCTCTTGATAGTCCTCTGTCACTATTTTCCTCAGTCCCCTCCAATCTGTGGTTATTGAAATACTGAAAATTTTTCACTGAGCCGGAAATCATCAACACTAACACTAAACATGACTTAAGCAATGCCCATGGTCCTAGAGCTATAAAGTAATAGAATCGTAGGATTATAGAATCACAGAATGATTTGTGTTGGAAGGGGCCTTAAAGATCATAGGTTTCCAATTCCTCCTGCCATGGACTCCTACTAGACCACATTGCTCAAAGCACCATCCAACCTGGTCTTGAACATTTATAGGGATGGGGCATCCACAGCTTCTCTGGGCAATCTGCTCAAGTGTCTCACTATCCTAACATTGAAGACTTTCTTTTCAATATCTGATCTAAACCTCCTCTCTTTTCATTTAAGGCCTGAGTAAGACATAGTGCCAGCTTGGTCTAAAAAGCATGCTCCAAGCACTGCACACAAGCTAGTTGTGGAACTGGAGCTGTTGCTGACAGGTCAAATAGTCATCTGGCTGTCAGCCCTTCTCCAGTGATCCCCACTTGGGTAGAAAGTAGATCTTGTCTCTCTGTCTTCCCCTTCATTATTTTTTCCATAAAAAACCTGGCTATGAGTTCTGTGAAGACTGCTTAAACTTGTCAGTGCCTCATGGTGACACAAATGCAGTAATGCCCTTTTTCTTAACTGAGTTTCTGAATCATGAAGAGTAATAAAAAAATAGCACACACATCATAGATATGAAACTCTGATAAGTTTCTGAGTAGTGTTGTGTGGGTTTTGTACATCTTTGTACATCAAGTTCTCACTCATGGTACTGAATAAGCTTAGCACAAGAAAAGAAGCGGTTAATAGAGGGAAAAATACAAGAAAGATCACATTTCTTTACACTATTTTCTTACACTTATTTAAAGGGGGGAGGAGTGTGTGTTTCATAGAAAGTAATTTTAGAAGTGCAGGCCGGAAGCAATTAATGTGACCCTGTACTAGTTAATCTGCTCACCTCAAGGAAGTTTATCTTCAGAGATCAAAAGACAGACTCTCTCACACCACCTTCCATGCTTTAAAGAGCACGTCTCAAAGGAGTCTGACACTTGTGTTGAAAGATCTCTTTAGGGGCTCTAAGGAGTTTGATGGAGCCATTGTTGTCTTTGTGAAGGTAGAGGTACAAGGTGGAAGAGCTAAATTTCCTGTAGCTTCAAATATGCAAATCAAATCATCAAAGTCTTCCTCATCGTTATTAACCCATGTCAAAATGCAAAATCTAGTGAGACATTTCCAAGCTACTTACAAATGCTAGAAATTTCTTGTTTGGGCATGCCTTTTCAGGGACACTGCACTATGAGGTTGTGCAATTTCAACTGCTGGTAGTAAATAAAGGCACTTGGCTAACTTTGTCTATAACAGGCCATAATTCATACCACTGATTATAGGAACCAGCAGTGTTTTTAATTGTCAACTTACAATTTAAACACTTTGTGCTGATCTGAAATTGTTTATCTGCAGCAGTCTTGTTTCTGTAACCCTGCGTCCACATATTGTAGGTTGAAGGGCTGCTTGACAGTAGTTCCTTTTTTTGACAGAAAAATATTTCATTGAGTTTTTCTTTCATAACATCTACTAGGAAGTATCTTCTTGAAATAGAAAAAAACTCCCCTAGACTTTTCTAACTTTTCTAAACTGTATTTTTTCTTTAAATAGACATGAATAGGAAATTATTTATATTCACAGAAATGTTCCCCTTTTTTAAATAACCAGTTAAAAAAAAAAAAGTGTGTTTGAAAATACTAATGAAAAAACTCAAAATGAAAAAACATCGAGCCCAGAGGAGCTTTATGGTCCTGGCACTCTAAAAAGTGACACCTGGGAGCTGGAGTAAGGAGCAGCCCAGCAGGGTGACCTTCTCTTCAGCTTTCAAATAGTCTTGGTTTTTGTGCTCTAGTCCTGTTTCACTCCCCTCTCAAGGTAGGTTAGGCAAAGCTGGTACACTTCCACAAAGTGTTCTTATGTGTTAATTTTTTTCAGAGAAAAAGTGCTGTTAAAAATTCCTCATCCATTTTTATATCTAAGTCTACTTGTGGTTTATATTGTATAACAATAATGTCGTAATTTACATAACTGAATTTCTCATAAAGGCTATTACGACTGAATTTCCCAGACACATTGATACTGAATTGCTATAACAGCAAAAACATATAACAACTACAGAGACTAATAAAGCTGTTTAAACCAGAGCTGGAGTTCTGCAGCCAGCCAAATTTTTCAATTTGGTTACTAGAGAACATGAAATTATGCTGACAGTTTCAAATCTGGCTTCCTGACCCGAGGCAGAGTCCTTAGGCAGACAGTTATACATTCACAATCTTGAGCGACTTATTGCTTTGGAAAATCAGTCCCACAGCTGCCAAATGAAGGATTTCATGACATTGCAGATACTCAAGACCAAAAACTTAAGCTTTTCTACTGAAATCTGCAAAAGGTTCACACCCATAAGCAGGTTCTCCATTGCTGATAGATTTTGAGTGACCCTCTCCACTCATGATGCTCATGGAGCTGCTGGAGGGTGAGGGCAGGGTCCAGACAAGGCAAATCCTACAAGCCTTCTCCACCAGGCACTGGAAAAGTTTTATGGCTGCATCTTCCCACACACTTTTTTGTCAGGCTGTGGAGTGTGTTCGAATGAAGAAGCAGCCAATGTTCCTTGCCCTGAGGGCGCTGAGCAATAGACCTTTTGCCCAACCAGGTTAGGGGTGTCCTGCGTACCACCCACCTCCCCACATCTCACTGAAGGTTTTAGATTTTATGTTTATTACCTTATAGTGATGTCTGCTAAAGAAAGACCTTAGTTAGTCAAGGAAGGTTTATTTTTAGCATGAATTAAACCTTAACTGGATGCCAGAAACAGGATACTATGTGTGCCAAGAATCACAGAAAAGACACAAGTGAAAAATACCAGCAGAGTATTAAAAAACCTTCTGAGAGCCACACTGCAACCTTGTAGAGCAGCCTGTTGCAATTTCCCGAAGACAAATACTGAGTGACCACAATTTTACACTGAAAGTGCAGAACCATTTGAATCCCAGAGCAGACCTCAGAGCAATGCGCTGTGTTTCTCTGCACAGTGATTTCCAAGGGTGCTGAAGCACTCTCCCAGATATCTGATGGAGTCTGATCAATGTATGGAACAATTTTTTCTCCCATTCTCATATTTTAGGAAATGGTTCTTTCATTTATAAAAGATGTAGTTCTCACTGGCAGTCTTTGTGGACTGTTTCAACTTCCCGAGGGATTCAACAAGCAAAAGAAAGGTTAGAAAGGAAATCTGCCACAGGGTATTTAGAAGAGCTATTCTTCTAACATAGACGTGTAATATTTAGTAAAATAAAAGCGAATGGACTCTTCCTACTTAAAAAAGTACCACTAGGTGTCACTAAATGCCAGGAATTGTCAGTATTGGTCCCAAGACGTAGATCAAAGGGAAAACACTGTATATGTTATATATTCACCAGTTTATAACTATGGCTTTTTGCAATGACCTAAGTGTAAGGTCATTTTAGCTTTTAGCAAGATTTGCATTTGTTTTGAGAAATACTTCTGGCTTCTCAGAGGCGCATATAAACACAGCTTTCTAATTGTGATGGAAATACCTTATTTTATTTACAACATGGGTGAAATAATATTTGCCTATATAAGTGGTTAAATTATACATGTTTGCATTTCAGAGGAGTTACATTACTCTCAGGATTAAAATAATGGTGGCGTTTCCACTTGTTTTCCTGCCATTTGTACTCAGTGAGGTTGCACTGAATGGAACTCTCATCCACATCTCATGTAGACAAAGTAAAAGCTGACCCAACTATATCTGCATTTAGAATACGTCTGTATGTGCACATACAACACATACAAAAGTGTTAAAACTAAGGCTGGCAATGAAGCTTCAAACATAGCTTTGTCCAACCTTCCTATAAATTTTAGAGCAAGCATGACAAGAAACTTTTTTTTTATTAAGTGTGGTTTCTGTCTCAGACTGAGTTGTCTTTTCTTTTGGCAGTGTTGGAGGACACAGAGAGGAAGCAGGGTTTGTGTACAGTGGCTTAGATGATTTTGAAAAGTGTATCAAAGGTTTTCCAGCAACGCTTTGAAGCAAACTCTGCTCCCTTCCCTGCCCCAGTCATCGTCCGGTCTTTTTTCAGGAAGGAGGGATGTAGAATCAGGATGTAATCGTTAAAAAACCAAAAGCAGATTGATCTGCCCTGTGTATGCCCAGATATGTACCTCTGCCTCTAGCCTCTCCCAAGTATCTCAAGTAACAGGGATCTGTGCTAGACCCACTGATGATGGGCTCTGACCCACCCTGGTCAGAGCTCAGTAAGGTGCGGCTTCCTTAAACTGGCAGTGCTGAGGACCTCCTGGTAAAAGCCCTGAAGATATTTGTATTACTTCAGTCAAATATTTGGCATCAAAGGCAGGATGGAAGTGTATGCTGAAAAGAAAATAAAGTGAAAGTGAATAACCATTCCTTCTATTGGAGGAAAAAAAGCTATGCAGAAGAAAAAGTAGGGTTTATGTCTGTTGGTAATGACTGCTTTATAACGTGCAAAGAAATTGTGCTGAGATTACTTGCTCAACTTTTCTTCTTTGTCACATGACAGGAATATTTTCTGACCTTCCCTTTGCCAAATGCACATTTTTAAAATAGTTCTTCTAACCTGTATTCAGTTCAACCTGAGGAAAAAAATTCCCCTCTAAAATCCCACATTTTATAATTACAATTTTCTCCGACAGGGAGTAATAAGAATAAACCTCTTATTGCTCTGATCACTTAATTTGCCATGCCTGCTCAGATAAATAGTTTTTAATTTTGATCTTCAATGTGGTCTTCTCATGCACAGAGTAATAAAATTCTTTCTGAAACAGTTCTTTGCCACATAGAAAATGAAGATGACCTTATCTCATGCACCTATTGTTTTAAGGTTTAATACATGCATGTTAGCAGACTGTATTGAAGATGGAAAACGGTATATTATAAGTGGAACCTTATACTACTTTGGTCATACATGGCACATTAATGCTTTTCCTCATATCTGCAATAAGAAGCAGTGCTATTCTTTCCTTGACATCCATCAAAAATACATCTATAGAACAAGAAGAAAAACAATTATAAGATAAGGAATTATAAACAAACAAGTGCAGAAGTAATTTATTTTTAAGATGACGACTGGAATCTCTCTCACTTGTTTCTTTTGATCTCCTTGAGGCTCATTAAACTGGGGATGGCAGACCCTGCTTCCATGTTTGAGAAAGAAGCTACAGTGCTGTTTAAGCACAAGCAGAAGTTTCAAAGGTAATGAGGCTTGGGACCTGTGGATCAGAAAATGTATGTTGATTTGCATGCATTTTCTACCTCCCCTGCTGCTTATTTGCATTGTTCTTCATTTTCCAGCCAGCTCAGAAATCCTCAGCTGATTTGTTAATATCTGCACAGTGCTCATAAGCATTACCAATACTTTTCAGGTAGACAGGGAGGAAAAGCACTAGCCCAGTGAACTTCCAATCAAATGACTTCAGTTGTGACACTATCATTTTCATCTGTTCCTTATCCTGAATGAGCATCAAGGATTTTCCATAGCAACTGTGAATGATAAATTCACAAAAATATGTTCCAAATTGAAAGCCTATAATTGAAAGGAAGGGGTGAAAATCCACTTCCTTGGGTTCTATCTATAATCCTTTTTTTTTGTGTGTGTGTGTGTGTGTGTGTGTGTGTGTGTGTGTGTGTATCCTGGTTTATTCCTCTTTTGTTTGTTTGTTTGTTTCTGTTGAATTTTTTTTCTTTATATTCCATTGTTGATTAGGGTGGAGGTATGTTACAAATCAAAGATCTGTATAAAGAGTGATGTGGAACTAACTGAGCAGATATGTTATGAGAAAACAGCTCTTTGGCTCCTGATTGATTGTCTTTGTCCAACTTGTGCATGTTAACATGCTGTGCTAGTTAGCTTTGTAGGCCAATGCTGCACATAGTCACTGAGGCAAGTGAGACCTTCTGTGCCTGGAATGGACTCCCATGGCAAGGAAAGCTTGCATACTTGAGCCCTGTATTATGGACAAGAAGTACTATCTTAATGCAGCTTCACAAAAGGGGAAGAAAATTGTTTCAACATCTGCATGTCTAAGATGTCTTCCAGCACAGAGCATGAGGACTTGCTGGTGCAGTGTGCAGCTGTGCCCCTGTCAGCCCGCCCTGCCACATGGCAGCAGGATGGCTCAATGCTCACAGGTACATTGCAAGCAGCTGTGCATACTGCAACCTAAAATGAGTTCTCACCATGCTAAATCTTTGGCAGGAGAAAGAGATAAAGAAATGTGCAAAGGAGATCAATTTAGCCCTTGTTTTTATTATGAGTGACCTGTCATGTGCCATTGAAAGTCTCTGAAGAAGTCTCTTCTCACGGCAGAGGGAATTACAGCAGGCAAGGAACAGGAAAGGGTGAAGAGATCTGTTCACCTCTGCACAACAATACTAGTATGGAAGATTTTTGTGTAATCTGCATCATCTCTTTGTATAAAGGCCCCTGCTGAGACTGAATCCTAACCTGGACAAAAACACAGCACAAGGAAGCTGATACTGCCTAAATCTGCACTGGATTACTTTCTTCCTCTTTCCTGTGCGGTTTAAGGAGTCAACAGTAAGCATATCGTGTTCCCAGTAAGTAGCACTTTCATACAGCAAACAAAATTTCTTAAAAACTACAAAGGAGCTCCTGAGCATATGTTGTTATCAACAAAGTTTTTGACAATAGACAAGAAGAAAAATAGAAAATACATTTTCGAGTAGCACTCCTACAGATTTATTAAAGGTTCATTGTGAAACTACAGTACTTCCTATTAAGCCAAATCACAAAGAAACCAGGAAATCAAAGACACAACTATGAAACATATGATAAGCTGTTAAAGTAGAAGAGAATAAATCATTCTTGGAAAAGAACACTTTGCAGTATAAAGGCAGCAATCAGCAGCTACAAGTAGGGAAGCAAAAAGGCATTATATTCTTTTTCCAAACAGTATTTTTGCACAGAGGCCTGAGATCTGAAAATATTTACATATTCCCTTTTTATGTTAAAACTACTAAGTTTTGATGCAAAGTACAGATTAAAAATAGCATGTGGATTATGGCTGGAAGATTTTAACACGGAGATGTTATGACCACTTCCTAATCTCCTTAGCAGTAGCTGTTGCTGCTGCTGCTAGGTTGGAGCATGTGGTTTGCTGAATGACATTGTGGGACATCAGCTCTTTTTGTCTTCAGCATTAGCCCCCTCAGTGATGAGCCAGGGCAATCAGAAGCCTGTTTGAACAGAGGAAAAGAGGAATATCTAAAGGCAGATTGGAATTGGTATTCAAATGAATAGTGTGAAATCTCAAAGTGAGATTACCAGGGTAATGATAACACAGTCATCTCAAAACAAAGACTATTTTAAGAAACAGCATTTCACACACACAAAAAAAGAGAATAAAGAGACCAGCACCAGCAGAACTGTGACTCTCAGATGGAAGGTAAATCTTTAATACGTGACACTTGTTTACCTACTGTCATGACATTGGAAAATACGTTTATATTACAGATTATTATCTTCATCTAAGTATGCTAAAATAAACAGAATCACAATTCTATATTTTCCCCAGAACATGAGATAAAGAAAAGAAAAAGATTTTTTTTATTAATAATGTTACAATAATTTTAGATTTATACTCATGAATAAAAAAATGCAAGAAGTATGCAGTGTAAATAAGCAAGATGATTGGTTTATTATATTCATTATTTGGTTACAAAAAGATTTGAGTGCTTGCTTGTATTTATTTTGAATGAGATGTTATCTATTTTCCATTGATTTGCAACAAAGGCTAAGTTGCTCTGGAGGGGGAGTAAGAAAACAAATGCAAGTATAATGCAGCATGTCTGCAGCTTTTCAGATGCTATGAAAGTGACCAGAACATAAGGACCTGTATGGAACTAATCTGTAATATTCCTTTTCCACAATGTTTGTACCATGCTGTGTTACTATCAAAAGTGACAAGTCAATAAGATTTTTATGTTATTGAATAGCTCTCTAAAATTTCAACTTTCATGCAGATAATGTAGTTGTGCTTTTAGTTGTCTTCAATAGTTTTTTTTCCTTGATAAATTATTAACTTCAAAAATACCTTTGTCCGTCAATTCTAGGTTTTGGTGGAAAATTGGGGATTACTTTTAAACATTCAGTGGTGAGTGAACTCCAATAAATTCCTTAAATTCTAGGAGAAAGCTGGACATTGACTATACCTGCCAGCAGGCATGGTCACATACCTGCTGCATGGGAATATGTATATAGTTCTAGTTTTTTGCTTTTCATGAAAAAAAGGCCAATCTTGTCATGTAAGGTTGTGCCAGTCCATGGACCACAGCTTGATTAATACTCCTTAGAGATTGCTAGGGGTCAGAACAGTGGAATATTGAAAAGTGAATTGTTTGTTTGTTTTACTGAAAGGATGCATACATCTGTTAGATGACATTCAATAGATGTTTTTACACTTTGAAGTAAAAAGTGCAGAAAGAGCTAGTTCTGAGTTGTAGTCATGCTGTGGAGTTTATTTCAGAGGGAATCCATCTGCTATCTCTGCCACTACCCACCCCACTTTGTTTGAACAGACCAACCTGTGCTCCTGCTCTCGGAGCCAGATACAGAGTCATATTTTGCTAAATCCTGAGAAAGGCAGTTTTCTAACTGTCTTTTTTATTAAGCATCACTTTTTTGTCACTGTTCTTTCTCTAGTGGAAAACTCATCTTTTTTTCTGTTTTAATCAATTTCTTTTACTGAAAGAACAAAAAAAGACCAACATTTTTGTTCCTTTTGAAGTTGCTCTCTGAGCAAAATATGACCTGTTTACGAGCAGAACATCTGACAAGCTTCTCCCATTTATAGTAGTGTGGAAAGCACATCCCAGAGACCAGATGAGTTGTCTCACACTGACATATGTTTCTGCTTCTGCTTGTGATTTATCCCCTCTTTATTCAGAGGGATAGTCCATATGAATATCCATGCCTTCTGTAGCTCACAGGGTACCTGCCTGATCTACAACAAAGATGCCTCTGCTTTAGCACTCCATTCCTGACAGGTGACACATCTGCCCAAAGAACCTGACACGTCAAACTGCTGTATACCTGAGCTGTAAGATCTGAATTTATTCTAAAAAAAATGAATTTTTTTGCATTCCTTCTGCTTCAAGTGGCTCTACTTCTTCATGCCTCAGATGTTTTTTGTCCTCTTTCCCTTGCATACATGCTACCCACATACTACCTTCCTGAACAACATGACATATTGCAGGACTAACAGGCTGATTTCCGTACACCAGTGGAAGAGCAGAATGTCTGCCCTTGCCTTGTTTTGCTAGAAGGAAACATTTTCTGTGGAAATCATCTGGCCTTCAAAGACTATCTTGTGTTGCATTTGGTAGAAGAGAAAGGTAAGTAACTGCAAAGAAAGGGAATGAAATGACATAAGTTGTAAAAGCATAATGATTTTTAAATTTTTATGTAAACACAAGGATTTCATTATTTTAATTGCGAATCTTGATGAGGTACTGACAGAATTCAGGAATCAGTTCTTCAAAATGTTTCCAGACAGTTGGAAGACAGCTAAATGGAAGGGAGTATGTATGTTTCAGGCTTTTTCCCTAAGCAAAATTTGAAGCTGTGCATTCCCTGACTGGCTGCAGTAGGGTATCAGTTCACAGACCACTGGCTAAGCAGTGCAAAGAGCAACACAGCTCAGAGTGATGTGATCTCGAGAAAGCGCTAAGCATTTCTCTGCTCAATGACTCTCACTCTTACAAATAGATGTAATATTTTACAGATGTAGTCATGTTGCTGCCCATGGATTATTGCTGTGGATGTGACCACTGTCTTTTGTAGCTTTGCATATTTGCATGCCAGCAAGCACCAGAACCTTAACAAACACAGATGAAAACAAGGTGTTGCAAACAAGTAAAGGAACTGTCATATATTAGCACTACTGATAGTTTTATTCAATGTACACAGTTATTGTGCAAAATCCACATTCTGAAAAACATTGTCAAGGAAGCACCTTGACACAATGATTTGTATGGACCACTTCTTCTTATTCCTGCAACCTGATCCAGCTGACACATGCAGATGGGCTGAAAACCCAGCTTTGTAATGCAGCCAAGATATCGATAATCACTTTATTAAAACAAGAGAGGTTCTGCAATCATCAGACTTTCAGAGAGATACAGCTAATTTACATCACAGTTACTGAATATTAACCTTGCCTTCTTCATGTAGTATGAAATCAACAGCTTGCTCAGAAATTATAGCTGAGACAGGGAATGAGTAAGTCTCTTGTGGGCATGGGGTGCTGGTTACTTGTGTGATGCTTAGGCTAATGCATATCTAATGGTACAGAGCAATTTGCCTTCTTTTATGAAGGATGAACAAATGTGTTCATTGCAATTATCTGGGGTCATAGTTTTTTTGCCTGACTTTCATCCAGTCAAAGAAGTATGGTTAATAGTCAGATCTATTAATTTGAATCGGATTAATCAGATTAATAACTTGTTGTCTAACTGCTCTACATTCTGTAAAGATTATATTATTTCTGTAGTGTAAATATCTCTGTAGGGTCACTTTACGCTCTGAAACTTCAGTTGTAACTTGAACAAAACTTGCAGTACTATCTAAACAGATAAACAGTATTAGACCTCTCTGGGTATAATTGCTTTAAAAAACTCCCATGTCTTTGCAAAACACTACCATACATTAGATTATTCTGTTAGGCTGCTACACCTGCTTTGGAAATTTAAAAAGGTATCTTTGAACTGCTGCAGCCAATTCACATACCTTTCAGAGGGTTCTTGACAACAGAGTAAATCAATTTGTAAAAAGAAACCACTGTGATATTCATTCAGAGACTTGGATTAGAAAAACATCATAAAGCATGTAACAGGTAGGCTACAGTCACTAATTCTTAACTGCTACTTGGGGGAAAAAAATCAACTTTTTGTAAAATTTCATTAAACCTACAGTCTAGTCTAACATATGAATTTTAATTAAATAAGTTGCATGATCAAATGAGTACACCAGAAATGCTGATGATTTTAAATCCTTCTTCTGTACTGCCTGTATTAGGAGGAGTGAGTGATGAGGCATACCACAGTCACCATCTTAGAAGAGATTTATCCCTGCTGAGCCACTCTTCCAGGGACACATAATTCTATGGCTCAAATCTCATGGCAGTATCTCACCACTGAGATTCCTCAGACAAACAAGTGTCACCAGCTGGACTTGCAGTTATTGCCGTGCCATACTCTTCCTTTGGATGTTTCACACTGCTAACAGCTCTGAACTATGTTCTGTGTGATTACTGTGAAGAAAGTGGGAGAGATGGCCTCAGCTCAGGAGACACATAAGCATGTGCTCAAGTCCTTTTGAAGACAGTAGAGTGTGTTAAAGTTTTTTGTAGAAAAGGTATGGAATTAATTACTAAAAGGAGCTTCTGTAAGCACACTATATAAGTGGAAGCTGAGATAACCTTGACAGCAGAACTTGCATTGCAATTTTTCTGCTAATGTTCCATATGGCAGCAAAGCTGAGCTCCATGGAACCACTGCTCAGTTATTTTGGTACCTGAAGCAGCTGTTATCACACCTTTTACTGCAGAGAAACAGATTCAGAACCATAGAATTACAGAATGGCTTTGGGTTGGAAGGGTCACCCTGAGCAGGGACATCTTCAACTAGGTTGGGTTGCTCACAGCCCATCCAACCTGACTGACCTTGAGCGTTTCCAAAAATAGGTCATGGACAACCTGATCAAGAGTTTCAACACCATCATAAAAATGTTCTTCCTTATATCTAGTCTTAATCTACCTCCTTCTTGTTCAAACCATTACTCCTCACCATATCACAATAGGCTCTACTAAAAAAGTCTGTTGCCATCTCTCTTTTAAGCCCTCTCCTAAGCACCAGGAGGCCACAATAAGGTCTCCCAGAGTCTTCTCTTCTTCAGGATGAACAACCCCAACTCCTCGTCTCTCCTTATAGGAGGGGAACTTCAGCCCTCTGAAAATTTTTGTGGCCCTCCTCTGGACCTGCTACAACAGGTCCATGTCTTTCCTATGCTGAGTACCCCAGAGCTGGACACAGTACTCCAGGTGGGATCTCATCAGCATAGAGTAGAGGGACGGAATCACCTCTGCTGATCACATTTCTCTAGATGCATTGATGAAGCTATTAAACACTATGGGTTGCAAGACCAATAACAAGGTAGATAAAACTATATTGAATAGTTCCTGGTTACTTCTTCTAAATGAACTTAGAAGATTATTTTAGTGGTGTGTATCCTACCTTACATCTCAAAAGATAAAAATGTCCGTGGGTTCCATATTCTTTTTAGCAAATTCTCAAGTGTAAGTAGTATTTGTCTTATCTCTAATTTAAGTGCACCTGGCATAATCTCTTTTTCTTTCTTTCCCTTGAATGGGTTTCCTTAACTGATTCTGTGGAGCAGATATTACTTCATAATAAAACTCTCCTTCTCCACCATTGTGATGAATAAATTGAAAGGAATGGCTGTGATACTCTGCTGACTACCAATGAAGGAAAGAATTTATATTAGCAAGTCTAATTTTGAAACCTATGTCTTCTAAGAGCAGAATATTCAACAGGAAAAAAAATTATGTAAATAATGTGTTGTATTCATTATATATATTCTTTCAGAGAACCATAGGGAATTTTCTGCTTAGAGTCACAGTGAAAGTCATCAGATATTAAGAACTGCACTATGCTTAGAATCTCTGTTAAGAAAATCTTATTTTCCAGGGCCCAGCAGTGTGAGCTGGTGCAGATTCTGTATGCATTATTATAAATTAGTCTTAGGTAGCAAAAATGAAACCTTGTATTCCAGCACTTATTCTGGAGGTTGCTATGTTAGTTAATTTTGAAAAATTAAAGTAGGAATTTAAATTAAATTTTGAACACTTAAAGTACGAAATCACAAACCAAGAAGATAAAATATTGTATATATGACTCACAATGGGGAAAAACCCATTGTAACAAGCAAGTGTCCATATATTTTCAATAATAGATTCTTTTTAAAAAATAGTTTTTATTTGGTTCTTTTTAACAAAGGAATCCACTTATCTCTCTTAAATATGTTTAAAAAACCCCCTATCATTGCAAATGTTATTTCTGTGCACAGTATCCCCTCGTTTTCACTGTGATCTTTACTTTTCACAGGGGTGGGAATAAAGTAGTGACTGCTTCTGTTCTCAATCACTGCTTCCACAACTCTCCTGATGGTAGGGTCTAATCCTCTACTTGGGCTCCTCTGTGCTTCTGCCATATTAGTAATTTCCAATGTGACACCAACGCAGCAATTGTAGTTTTGTAGATCTGTGCTGTTTCTTCAAATCCACTGACTGCAGTTTTACTTTTCCTTTCCAAGCAGTGAAGTTCTGCATTCCTGCCAAGACTTGCTGCAGCTATATTTCCACGACCAGGCAAGGATAATGAGACACTGGCAATTCTCCATGTATACACACAAATACTCTTTAAAAGAAATCACTCACCTGGAAGTTGGCTTTTTGACACTCTCTTAGGAAAACAATGGCCAATAGATCCAGCCTTCCTGTTCAAGAATGTGTTTTCAGTCTGAAGCAGTATGCAGGGTAAATAGCTGCACAAAGTGCTCATGAACTGTGGTCAGTTTGTGCATCAGAGCTTCTGTGTTTTGCTCAGAGCAGTGCTCAAGTGTCCAAATCTTCATGATCCCGGGAGTATGGAATATATACTTCCCCAAACAAAGCAAATGGTGGGCTAAGTAATGTGAACTATCTCCAGGGCAGAAGTACAAGAGACATTATCTCCAAGTAAAAATAGATCTTTCCTTTGTGAACAGTACCACATTGCTAAATTTTGCTTTAGGCTGTGTAGCATAGTCTCTAAACTACATTTTTTACTCTGGTGATTTGCCAGCATCCTGTACTCATACACAGTCAGTATCACTAGGTGTTCAAGTGACCTACAAGGCTTTTGAAGGTAATACCTGCTTTGCATTAAAGAAAGATGAAAGTATACTCTTGAGAGGATCAGCGAAAGACCATCAGATGGAGAGGGAACTGCAGGAGAGGCATGAGGTGAACACAGGAGTTTAAGCCTATGCGTATCCGGGACAGCAAGAACTGGTAATGCTGAAACAAGTTGTGTAGGGAGGATTTAGTACATTTTCTAGTAAATATGTCTTCTCTATTGTTAATATCATGGTTGGTCTGCAACAAGAACTGGAGGTGACTAAGTGATTTCAAGATTGATAAGAGACTGCAGAGTGAATATGTTTTATCATATTTACTGTATAAAATACCATGACAGACTTGTAAATATTGCAGTCCCTGGAGAGTCCACGCTATTTGGAAATAGAGAATATGGTAGTACCACAATCCGAGAAAAACTCTTAGGAAGAACGGAGGACCCTTCTAGCCACAGCTATGTTTTGCAACTCAACCCGAAGAGATGTATAGGGAGAAGAAACTGAATTTCAGAAAGCAAAGGGAGACAAGTGAGTTTTTACAGCTACATTGGGTAAAAGACCTTCATATTCCTAAGGTAATGGGCCATGGACTGAGGAGTAAATTGCTACATCCCCGCTTCAGCATTGAAAGTGATGAAAAGTTTTTGGGACTAGAAACTATTTGAGGGCTCATATTGTGCAGTGCTAGGACAATGGTGAAAACTAATTCCATTGGTGCCCTGTTGTCAAGTACTGAGCAGTGCAGAGCCAGCTTGAATTTTGGAAGCCCTGTTTTGTCCCAGTAAGTTAAACCTTGGTGCTTAATAAAGAATATTGTATAGAATTCTGTAGTCTTCAGCATAGGCATGAACATACACAAAATTGTACAACTGTTTAAGGGGACTATAATTCTGATGTTTGTAATCAAGGCAGAGATGTAGGATTTAATTGCTACATATCCACTCAAGATCAGGAGAGTTGTGTCCTTCAGCATGTAGCTGATGCAAAGTCTGTGACTGCTTCTCTGACTATATTACAACACAGACATAACTAAGACAGCTTTAAATTAATGAGTTTGGGAAGTGCTAGTAATATTGCTAATCATCCAAGTACTCTGATTTCATTGATGGGTTTTATATAATTATTGAGCTCTCTGCTATATGAATCTGAATTATTTGCCAGAAAACTGATTCACTATAGCTACAAAACACGGTAGTTACCGTGGAGTTGTTCAAACTATTGCTGCTTAGAGAAGCTTTTTTAACTGATGCACCTGAGAAATTGTTCCTCCTCTCAGGCTGTGTTTGCAAAGCAAGGAAACGTCGATTCTTTTATCTGCTCTAAGAACAACTCTTCTTCTATCTTGAATTGACATGTTTTTATATCACTCTGGTTACGCTGGTTACAGTTAAAATAATGACATTCATATAGCTTTGCCTGTGTTTGAAAGAACTGTTCAGCAGTCTGACCACATATCCCAGCACACTGCCAGCAGGGACTGGCCGGACAGGGTGTGCTTGCAGTAGTGTGATAATGAGCAATGGCACCTTAGCTGTGGGAAGACAGAGGCGATTTTTCTGAAAATCTTCACAGAACCACAACAAGAGTCACTGATATGAGAGCTCCCCTTCTCTAGCTGCAGCCTCTACCTGGGAACCTGCAGTGCCCTGGATCATTCAGGTACTCCTCAGCACTTTGTGCCTGAGGTATCAACTACTGGGGTTATTCTTCTGTTAAAGGTGTGTTGCATCTCCACACATTCCCTTTCCACATCTCAAGGATGCTCCTTTTCAAACTTACTCTTCCCCATGAATCAGCCCTTGCAGAAGTGTCCTCTAGAAAGGCTGCATGTTTCAAGATGAAATTACACTTTCTTCTTAGTGTTGGGTGGTCAGTGATCTTGGAGAAGTCTATTGTGCTTGTGTTTTATACAACTATTTTATACAACTCAGTGATTAGATACAGACTGGACTAGGGTTAGATTTAGTAATGGCTGTCAAGGCAACAGAGTTAAGACTATGAAACACTAAAGATAGATGTGAGTGTGATCAGAGGCTGCTTTAAAATTCAGGATATTTAAAAATGCCAGTATAAAATGAAGTTCAGTACTGAACAATATGGTCTAATGGGTGGCATTCCCGACCACTGTGGGGGCCTTGGGGTTAGGTGATGTTTAAGATTCCTTCCAATCCAAGCCATTCTATGATTTGATGAAGAAACTGGAGTAACAGTGAGTGGAGAAGTGAACAACACAGAACAGCTTACAGTTGCTGAAGGCTGCTTCAGGTGCCTGACAACATGGCCAAGTGCCATTCAGATTCACTAGTCAACCCTTGTTTCTCCACAGCTTGATCAGACAAGGAAACTCCTGTTCCCAGAGGCTGACTGGCTTCAGGAGCCCCTGATGACAGTGTTGCCCAAGCTGGGAGACCAGCAGAAAGCAGAAGAGGGGGAGCGCCTGTACACCTCAATAGGTTGTAAGTGACCATAGGCTGCAAAAGTGACCTGTTCAAAATGTCAGCGTGAACCAGAGAGATAGGTAGCACTGCTATTCAAGATGTTTCCAAGTGGCACAAAAGAGAAGGGAATAGCAGCCACTATGGCAACTGAGTATATTGTTTTGTTATATAAGTTCAGGCTAGATTTAAAAGCCTCTTTTACTCCAATTCCTTTCATATAATACTTATAAATCAGTACAAAGATAGCTGCAAAATTAGTCCCAATCTATAGCAATTGTTACAGAGGTGAGTACGCAATCATGCCTTAAAAGAGCCATGATTTCTGACATATCTCTGTAGCCTGATTTGAGCCATTTATTTCTTGAAATCTCAGCTTCAGGGAAGGTTAAGTGCATTCTCAAAGCTATAAGTTAGTTTATCTTTTCTATTGGTCTTTTTTATTAATCTTTCTGTACCTGAAGGCAAAATGCACAGTATGTCTCTGTGCAGAGTTATAAAGAAATGATTGCATTTTATCTTTTAGCCAATCTAGGGCCATAATTTTATAGTTATATGAAACCTGCTGAAGTGAGAAAGAACAGGAAGGAGCTGGTTGACAAAAACAGACAATGTCTATAGAATTTTGAGTATGCAGACATACAGTGAAAAAATTGCTGTTCCAGCTGTGTTGTGTGAAGGGAGGTCAGTGACATTCGGTCAGAGAGAAACTCTTAGGTCTGCCATACTTAGATTGGGACAAACCAGCCCATGCCCTTCCTTCCTTCAGTGTGACACTTTCCTCCACAGTAGAGCTGGTATGGCTATTTGCATAGAAGTTTAGGCCAGGATCTAAATCTCTGGAGTGTTAATTTGCTGATTCTTCCAGTAACTCCCCTCTTGGTGAAATCCCCTGGAAGTCTGAACTGGGAAATTGAGTTTGTGAGGAAAAGGGTTTAGTGCGATGTGTTTTCCCATGACTCTTGTCCCACCGAAGCTGAATATGAAGTAGACCATAAAGGTCAGGTCCTCTGTCAGGGAATATGAGGAGCCAAATAATCATTATTGAAAGGGACACCATGATTAGGTGTGTGACATCCAGTCAGAACTCCACAACCAAGCATCAATCCAATAAAAAATAACACGGATGTGGAAAAGGACACTTTTCAAGCAAATTAGCTACTACTGTAGCCTAGCACCATCCCATGCAGGAATCACCAGGCTTTGGTGATCCCACTGGCCCTGGATGCTAAACAGAAGTAGAATTGTTTTTCAGTGTCTTGAAAGTGTCTTCTTAAAATTGTTGGTCCTAAGTGGTCTATTGCAAGACCCCTGTGTTGTTTTCATAAACAGTGATTCTCCAATCCCACATCCAGCGAGATTATTTTGGATGTTTATTTCTAAATATGGAACCTGTTGAACAATCTTTCCAAGGAGTTTCATCAGCTGATCTCCAAATAGCACTCAGGTAATAATCATAGTTTTATCCTAGGCCCATAATTTGCCTCAGATAATCTTGTTCCATTTAATAGGACTTCTTTTATTCCAGGAGCCCCTGCACTAAGAGGAAGCTTCTCTCCAGGCCTGATATGGGTTGCAAGTATTTTCATCTGGATGAAAATGTACACCTAAAATGCTAGGTAGAGTGAGGTTCTAACTCACGCAGATTTAAAGGAAGAACTATCCTGTAGGATCCCATGCTGCCTTTTTTGTTGTCGGTTGTTAGTTATCATGGGCTGTGGACGGTCTAGGGAAGATATCCCTCAAGAGACACCACTGGCTTTAGTGTTAAAACATTGGTTTTAACCAATTGTTCCTGCCGAAACAACTATGAAAAAGAAAGAGCTAATTAGACTATCTAGAAACATTTGGCCTTGGAACGGGAGACTAAGAGGGATAATTTGGCCAGAATATGGCACCATCGAATTAAATACT
>VYXB01006172.1:54429-97705 GCA_013397135.1 Pachyramphus minor
CTGGCAGGAGCAGCTGCGGGCGCAGGCGCAGCAGGGGTTTCCATAGCAACAGGAGCCGCAAATTTTGGGGAAGGAGCGGGGGCTACCACCTGCAGGGATGACAGAACATCTGCAGGGCCCATGGAAGGACTGCAAGGCCCACAGGACACACGGGAGGCCCACGGGACACACTCCAGAGCTCACTCCAAGCCCACCACCAGCAGGAGAATCACTACAGCATTCCTAGAATTCATGAGGTCTCTGCTCCTATTGATTTCAGAAAAAGCAAGGAAACCTACACTGTGAAGGAACATTGATTGGTCTGATGATTTCTTTTCATATTAGGCATAAGGGCTCCTGATATATGCCAAAACATTTTACTAAGTGTGATCAGGAAGTAAATTGTCCCTGCCCTCCAGCATGCTCTAGCAATTACTTCCAATAGCAAAACTGGTAAGCTAATCACAGTATTTACAAACTCAGTTTCATTATTCATATACTGGATTTTTTTCCAGTAGAGTGTTGCCCATTGAAATTAAGAATTAACATGTTGTTCATTTGAGGCAGGTGTTTCTTACTGGTAAGAATACTCTCATTATAATTTTCTAATTAAATTAGGCTTTTTAAAAAGGTTACCCATGACATTTTAATAGCTTCAGCTCATATTGATATTCTGAGGACAGATTTCAGCTCAGCCACTTGTGACTGAAAAGGATGTTTCTCCAATTAAGAACTCTCTTTTTAAGGGCTTTTCCTAAATGACATCTATTTTACAGGAGGATATGAACTAGAATATAATTTTTTCCCTGGCTGCACAGTCTCATATTTCAACAGATAGACCTTTTCAAATTTTTTTGTTACAAAATTTTAACCTTGATATCACAATGAGTTTATAGTGTCCAACACATAAAAATAAAGAACTCAAAAAACATATTATAAACAGATAGTTGTGGTCAATCCATGCAAATTTCTTTCTAATGCATCAATGAAAATTCCAAAGAAATCCACAGAAAATTTTTAGACATACTGGATTCATTAAGCAGTGTATCTGATACTTCAAAGTATTCCATACAGTAAGTGAGAGCTTCTGCGATACAGCCAGAGTTCCCTTTCATTTTGTCTTTACAAAGTGTATATGGGGGCCCCTGCATGGATCTTCATTCTCTTAGGTATTGCTCAAACAAAGAAAAAAAAGACAGGAACTATCCCAGGTGGCCTACAAATAAGCACATGTCAAAGCTGTATAGATACAGCCAGATGAGGGGGTTAAAATTTGAAAAAGGAATCTGAATGAAAATGACTTGGTATTTCTGCAGTATATCTAGTGAATTCCTATCAAGTACAAGGGAAAAAAGAAGGGAATAAATAAAACATTTAAAGACTGAGAGGACAATGTGGGCCATTTGATGACAGAAGCCAGCTCCTTAACATAGAATGGAAATAGGGTTGTGATTGTCCATGAGGTCCTTGAAGATGAGGGCAAGTAATTCTTGTTGAAATAGAGAAGTATTGGAGAAGTGCAGAGCAAGGAGTGACATCAGTAGGTATCAGACCAAACCCAAAAATATCTTATGGCTTTATTTCATACTTCCCTTGATAATTGGTGGTAATTATCAGCCAAAATTAAACTGATTAAAATTGATTCCCTATGAATTTTGAAAGTTCAAAATCAGAAAAAAGCATTTTATTTACATTTAATGTTTCTTTATGAAACTACATTTTGCAAGTTTAATTTTGCAATACACCCGGAAGACAGTTGTCATTACTGAAACTTGGTAGGATGAATCCCATTACTGAGGTGCAGCTATCCATGCCCACAGGCAAGGAAGGAGGGGCAGGGGCATTGCCCTCTAAACCAAGAAATGGATAGATTGTGAAGAGCTCTCTGAAAAACAGCCACAAACAGGTTGAAAGCTTACAGGTAAGAGTCAGAGACTAAGGTAACAAAGGGAATCTTGTGGCTGGGTATCTACTAGAAGCTGCCTGATCAAGGGGATTCTATGGACAGCAAAGGATTCTTACTCCAGCTAGAAGAGGCATCATACTCATCAGCTCTCATCCTGCTGGAGGACTTCAACCACCCCAACAACTGCTGGACAAGCAACATGTCAAGCTGTAGGCAACCCAGGAGACTCCTGAAATACATGGAGGATAACTTCTAAAGTCAGGTAATAGAAAGCCCTGTCAGAGGGGATCTGTTTCTGGACCTGATGGTCATCAGTGCAAGCAAGATGATGATTGATATCAAGATTGGAGGCAGACAGGGCTGCAGGGATCTGTGGGCTGCAGGGATCCACACTGGTGGAGTCTGCACTCCTGAGTGGAACAAAAAAACCAGTAAGGGATCCTACAGGTATGTCCGCCAGAAGGGGAATGTCAATGAAGTTTTAACTGATGAAGATGTAAGAAAGGATGAGAAGGCTGATGTACTCAACAATATTTTTGCCTCAGTCTTCATGGCCAGTCTCTCTTTCCACAACTCTTGAGGGTATAGACTGCAAGACAGACACTCGTGCAGCAAAGTCCCTCCTGCCATAAGAGAAGGGCCAGTTTGAGACCACTTGAAGGAACCTGAACGTTGTCAGATCTATAGAATCTGAAAAAATGCATCCCAGTGTCCCAAGGTAACTGACTGACGCAGTTGCCAAGACACTCTCCAACTCATGGCAGTCAGGTGAATTCCCAGACGACTAAAAAGACTAAATATTGCACTCATCCTTAAAAAGGGTAGAAAGGAGGACCCTGGTAACTATTGACCTGTCAGTCTCCCCTCTGTGTCTGGGAAGATCATGGAACAGATCCTCCTGGAAGCTGTGCTAAGACACTTGGAGAACAGGGAGGTGATTCAAGACACCTTCACCAAGGGAAAATCCTGTCTGACCAATCTAGAGGTCTTCTGTGATGGAGTGATTACATCCAGGGCTACAGATGATATCTATCTGGGTTTTTGTAAGGCCTTGGACACAGTCCTCCCTAACATCTTGAAGTTGGAGATTGATAATGAATAATGAATTCTATGTGGATAATAAATTAGCTGAATGATTGCATCCACAGGGTAGTGGTCAACTCAATATCAAGGTGGCAAGTGATCAGAAATATGCTCTCTCAGCCCAGAAAGCCAGCCCTATCCTGGACTGCACAAAAGGGGCTTGGGCAGCAGGTGGTGATTCTCATCTTCTACTATATTCTGGTGAGACCACATCCAGAATACTCCATCCAGCTCTGGGATCCTCAGCACAGGAGAGATAGGGACCTGATGAAGGAGGTCCAGAAAAGGGCCACGGAAATGATCAAAGGGATGGAGAACCTCTGCTATGAGGAAAGGCTGAGAGAGTTAGGGTTCTTCATCCTGGAGAAGTGAAAGCTCCAGGGAGACATTGTAGTGACCTTTCAGTACTTACAGGGGGCCTATAACAAAGATGGGAATAGACTTTTTAGCAGGGCCTGTTGTGATAGGACAAGTGGTAATGTTTTTAAGCTAGGAGAGAATAGATTCAGACTAGGCATAAAGAAGTTTTCATGAGAGTGGTGAAACACTGAAACAGATTGCCCAGAGAGGTGGTGGATACCCCATCCCTGGAAACATTCAGGGTCCTGTGAACAGGGCTCTGAGCAACCTAGTTGAAGATGACCCTGCTCACTGCAGATGACCTTTAATGGTCCCTTCCAACCCAAACCCAGTATACAGTTCTATGATTTGTCTTATTTCTAGTTCACAGCAAAAATGGATGGCAACTTATTACTTATTGGGTGTTAAGAGCAAGGCACCAATTCTTATGTTTAGGTAAGAAAAATCTCTAAGGACAGTATCTTGTCCTAGGACTAGGCAAAAGGCTTCCCTATATAAAATGTAGTCCAGAACAGACTTGTAATGTACTACTATACATCATGGAGAGCTTGGATGGGACTACCATGGGTGTATACCAGCTGTATTCACATGAGCACTGTCTTTGGCAGGAAAAAAGAAATTATTCAGATCAATTACATTAAGTACCCTAACTTAACTGTAAATCAAAATATGATTTTTAAGAGCCATTTTCTTGCTTAACCAAGCTTAAAGAGAATGGATATTGTATTTACATGAGTTTGTCTTAGATTTTAAAAGGTTTTAAATATCAAATCATTCTATATTGAAATATTCTGTGACACTACTCTACTATGCTTTATATTTTTATATTTTATATTTTTTATATTGAAAGATATTAGCTAGTCCCAGGAACAACAAGCCAGCTGAGAATTTTATTTCATTATGTCTATGTGTGTTTTGATATTGTACCACTACTCACATTGTGTTTTGGTAGATAGGAAAGAAGATGGAAGGACTCCTTGACAGGACAAAGAAGAAAAAAATGCTGTTCAAAAGTCTCCTTTAACCTAGAAAGCATAAAATGATCAGAATGTTGAGATATTTGTTATCTGACTTTGGAATCAGCAGTGCCTGGAGGCTGGTTATTTCTGTCTCTGTCAGAACGTCTAGCTGCAGTGAACTGAATTATGATAAATGGTTTCAAGGGATAAGGAAAGATAAATGAGCCAAATGAAACAGGCCTGCAGGAAATTAAATGAAAGCACGGACTCTAATACAAGATCACTGCTAAAACTGACTGCAAAAGAAATAATTAATTAGGACAAACACAGGGGTGCTAAATGTTGTCGCATCCAAAATTTTTGCATAATTTTCTTCTATAGAGCAAGAAGAGGTGGTGACACCATACATACAAACTTTGATCCTGTTACAACTTTGAAGCCTATTTAATCTGTTGTTCTTCTAATCAGACAAGTTTCAAGCAATTGCACATCATACTGCAAAGACAGTCAGCTAACGATCTCTGAATTATGTAGTTGTTTATTACTTTTTGTGATAAAGTATGTGTATTTGCTTTCCTAGTAGCAAAAATCTCTGAGTACCCATTTCTGTGAAGGATGGATATAATTTTGTTAGAAATACAGGCAAAAATTGATAATAGACAATAAATAGAAAATCTATGCATAAAAAAGTACTAAGAATAGTAGAACCACAAGCTCAAAATAAACCGTTAGAATGGAAAAGAACATATGAGCCAGAGCATGTAAAGCATGTATCTAACCAGTTGGTATAAAATCCTTATTAAAAGAACGGATGGTCAAAATACCTAATGTAACTAAGCCTTCTGCAAACTGGCAATATACATGAGAGATGAGAAGAGAGCTTGTTGACAAGTTGGTCTCTTAATTTAAAGTAATGATTCTACTCATACAGTACACATTTTAAACTCTCTTTAGTGCTCACTGCTTAGTCTAGCAGGCAATTAGACACCCCAAACTTTACAATGTAGTCATTAACTTGATTATCAATGGGGCAGCTTTTATTGGCAATAAAAACATATATAAACACACCTATGAACTTTACACCCTTCTTACTCAGTTTCCTGCATTGAGTGTGCCCCAGTGACTGAAGGGATAAGGGTGGATTTAACAGGCAATATGAACAATCTATGGAGTAGACCCCCCTTCCCTCACCCAACTGACTCTAAGTGCAGCTGTCTGCAGTGTACAGAGGATACAGAGCAAAGAAAGCTACATGAGATAGGAGGGATGAATAACATATCTTCTTTTCCAGCATTTTAAATAATACGTAACAAACAGATCTGTTATCCCAGTAAGACATTCCCCCCCCCCCCCCCCCACCCCCCCCCCCCCCCCNGCTCCCTTTCTCTCTCTGGTTTAAAGCCTTGAAATATCTTGGGATCCAATCCAGAACATTGGACAAGATGAGCCAGAGGTCCCCTCCAACTCCAGCTGTTCAGGGAGTCTGACTTTCTCTAGCAGAGAGGAAGATCATCTTTGTGTTATGGTCCCAGGCACTGAGATAAAAGAAAGAGAAAATGGCTTTAGTGGGTGTTGCATCTGGTGTGCCAGCTCTGATTTACCTCGGGTACTGATGGTACTGAAGTGTCCCAGGCTGGGAAGCTGTGTAGCCCTCACCTGCACGTCCTTTACTTCTCTTGCCAACTGGATATAGCTGAACTAGATTGAAGATAGCGCAGACAATCTCACATAATAAATTCATGATGAAAAATATATGCAGTGTCAGAAAAAATTCTGGAATCTGGGAGATGTAGGTGAGGGGAAGGAAAAGAAAAATAAAGAGAATAGATAAGCTTCCCCTCCCCCCCCCAATTTCTGCACTTTCAAGAGTACCTTTCCAATTTCTTTCAAAAACGATGCCTTTACACTTCTGTGATTTAAAAGGCAAAATGGGCATAATGTTTTTTTCAAATACTGAATCTAAGGAAAAGTGAATTTAATGTCCAAATATGCCACAGGCATACTATGTCTTCCACCAGGCGTAAAGTGTTCTCCTGCATTCAACACTTTAACGTACATCTTTTTTTCTGTGAGTAGTTGAGGGGAAAAGTGATTAAGATCTCTCAGTGAAATTATGATGGTGATCAATGATGATCACTAATTATGATGGAGTTTTTCATGAGCAGATCCATTAATGCTAATATGACTTCCTTCTATTTCAAACAAAGGAAATCCATCTCCTTCTATCAAAAAGTCATTTGTGAATTTCCTATATCAGAAACCTAACAAGAGCCTCCTGTTCCTCCCCTTAGTGTTAGTATGAGGGAGTTATTCCCTTAATATTGCTCCGTTGATTAACTGGAAAACAAAAGAAGGGGATGGACATCTAAATGTCTAATTAGCTTATCCTCCTGAGCAATTTTGAGTGATTCTAAAGGCAGCACAATTTGCTCATAGCAGATGTTGTTCAAGAATGTGTATTTGAATGTGATGAGCAACTTTGTACACCATTCACTTGTTCTGTGAAGTGGTATTCCTTGTAAGTATTACCAATATATTCCAGCATTTGCATGACTCCCATTATAGCAAAAAGCATTATAGAAATCTCACAGATAAAGACTTTTAAAAATTTTTGTGGGCTGATTCTCCTCTTTCTGAGAAATAATGGAGTCTGGAAAATCTCCTGATTTTCCTTTCTCTCAAACCTCTTCTTAAATTGAAGTAAATGAAGTAGCTGGAGGTGTTTGGAACAGCATAAGTTTGCTACTTGGAAAGAAACTTGTGTGTTCCTTTTTTCGAAATAAACAGCAACTAAATGTACAAAACCCTAAATACAATAGGTACCTTTCAATGAGTTAAATTCCATCTGAAATGACATTTCTCCAAATTTAGCAACTGAAGCAGTTGATGAAAAACTACTGGGGATTTGATTTTTGGAAAAGTGAAGCATTTTCATGTCCAGACAGAGATGGAACAGCATTTGGCAAAACTGAGGTTGCCTGTAGCACTGAGCGGTTATGTTAACCAGCCTTTAACAGCCTAAATAGCTGGCATTTCTGTGCAGAGTGACTATCTTAAAGACGTTTTTGTTGAAACTCCCTGATTCTCCATTGATCTGATGAGGAGTGGGGAAGGTACCACTGGCAGGGCTTGTTCCATTCATTGCTTTCTGTCAGAGCTGGTGACAGACCAGATCCATAGCTTGCTGTTGGCGTCAGAGTCAGATTAAATTTTAATCATAGAATCATAGAGTCATTTATGTAGGAAAAGATCTCTAAGATAATCAAGTCCAATCACCAATCCAGAACTGCTAAACCCACTACTAAACCATATCCCCACACTCCACATCCACACATCTTTTAAATACTTCGAGGGCTGGTGATTCAGTGACTTTCCTGGGCAGCCTGTTCCAACATTTGACAACCCTTTCCATGAAGGAATTTTTCTTAACCTGCAATGTAACCCTGACCTCGCACAACTTGACCTATTTCCTCTCATCCTGTTGCTTGTTATTTAGGAGAAAAGGACTGGTCCCCTCCTGACTACAACCTCCTTTCAGATAGTTGTAGAGAGCAGTAAGGTCTCCCCTATGAGCTGCCTCCTTTTTGCAAGGCTAAACACTCACAGCTGCTTCAGCCTCTCCTCGGATGATTCAGTCTCTAGACCTTTCACCAGCTCTGTTGCCCTTCTCTGGATGTGCTCCAGGACCTCAATGTCTTTCTTGTAGTGAGGGGTCCAAAACTGAAAAAAGGATTTCAGGTGCAGTCTCTGCAGCGCTGGAGTCAGTGCAGAAGTGCTTCCCTGAAGTGCAAGCTCTGCGTCCCCCTTGCAGATAGACAGGTTCCTTCCCGGCTCTGGTGCAAATGATGACTCCAGGTAAGGACAAACATCCTTGAAGTCTATTTGATTGATGGTTGCAGGAAAGTATGTATCTTATCCCTGCAATTTAGCAAGGTCATAAGTGTGCTGTAATTTCAGGGGACAGCCAAAAATCAAAGGTATGAGAGAATGCTTATTAGATTTGTTAATGACACTAATCTCCAAGGGACTGTATGTTGGAAGACAGAATTGGAATTTAAAGCGATCCTGAAAAATTGAAGGTATAGTCTGAAATAAATAGGATGCTATTCACTAGGGATATATATATATATAAGGAACTCCATTTCAGCAGGAATAATCAGCTGTACAAATAAAAGAGATGAACAACTATTTAACTAACAGAACCTCATTTGCAGGTTTTGTGGATCACAAGCTCAATACAAGTCAACAATACCACGTTCTACCTTTCTCTGACTAACAAACAAACCCAAACCCAGCTATCCTGTAGTGAATAATGTAAACTTCAGACTGCAGGGATGTGCAAAGTTATACTCCTTCTTTCTTCAGGACCGGCAATGCCTCAGCTGGACTGCTCTATCCTACTGGAGTACTGTCCCAGCCCAATAAAATGTTTGAAGTGAGGGCACAGAGGATTCAAAAGGATTAAAATGCTGATGGTCTAGAAGATGTTACTTAAGATTAAGTAGATTATGTTACTTGGGTTTAGTCTTCACATATGTCAGAAATTGCTATGTGGATGCCTTAAAATTATTTGTGACAAGTAATTGAGAAAAGCAACATGTGATGTGTGGTTTCATTTGACTAGATACTGCAGCTACAGTCAGAAATGTGTAAAGGTATTTTTACAATAAAAGGGTTTAAAGCCACTGAGGTAAAGACTAGAAACTGTTAAGGTTTAGAGCAGGACACTAGAGAATGATGTGCAGTCTTTATCTGGGGACACTGTTAAGGGCAGGTTTGATAAATATTTGTCAGGAATGACACAGGCACAGATATAGCTTATCCTTGTTTAGGTAGAGGGGTGATTTGGGTGGCTTCACGAGGCCTCTTCAAGCCTCCTTTGGGAGATGAAGGCAGGGAAAGAGCTCTGAGACAAGAGCCACTGAGCTTGACATTGCTGAAGAATATATTGCTTTTGGAGGGATTTTTTACCCGCTTTCCTTACACTGTTTCTTTTGTATCCTCCCTCTTTCCATAAGTCTGTTTTCCCTGACCTGTTCATCATTTCCAGCTGTTCCCTCTTTCTTCCCTTTTTCTCTCCTCCATCAATATATAAGAACAAATGAGGTTGTCCCTCAGATGAGAATAAATTCAAAAGGATGACTTCTCTGCTGCTATAGTGGGTATTGTATTGATCCTCACCTTGACCCTTCTCTAACTACTGGCTCTTCAGGGATGCTTCACCATGCTGCTCAGAATGTTCTCACCTCAGTGTTTGAGGAGATATGCAAATGTTTTGGCTGTACAGGTAAATCAACTGGAGACTGATTGTAGAGAAATCATTTTGACCTGATGCAGAATTTATCTGAATATGTAATTACAAAATATCGTCATTGTTAATAAACCACTACGTACATTTCAGGAAGACACAGGCTGAAGAATAACTGTGTGCAGCTTCACACATGCAGCTCATTTTGCACAAGATTGAATTTTGCACAGAAAAAAATTGGTGTTGAGTTGCACACACAATTGAGAGCAAATGCCCATTAGATGCATTCAGGGGTTAGCACATGGTGTGGAATCATGGCATTTCTTCAAAAGAAACACCTTCCCTTCACTGTTACACAAGCAGACAATGTTCTAAGAAAAATGTTCTGTGCAAACATTTATTGCCTTTGTTACACAAGCAGACAACACATCAGTTAGCTAGCCCAGGCTTTCTGAGTCAATTTGGAGCTTTAATATTTAATTATGTGTAGCCATGGGCAAATTCGTTCTTCACTTTGACCTTTCCAAACTTCTGTTTCTCTTATTTATGCTGCAAACTCTTTGATTTCTACAAAGCTCTGTATTATACGCTTACACTGTATCTATTGCAGTGGAATCTCATAAATGTCAGCCCTACTACTTAACTCTGTAATGATGGGAAAAGAACTTGAGGTTTGATACCTTTTGCTAGCTTACTAATTATGTTGTATTTTTCAAAGGCAATAAATGTTTGCACAGAACATTTTTCTTAGAACATTTCTCTGGTTGCTGCTTTAGTCTGATATTTAGGGCACAGAAATTTTAGTGATCTGACTGAACAACCACTCTTTTAGGGATGTGAATGATATATAGATTAAATACATACTCCTGGCACATGTGCTTAGTATTACTTATGTGGGTTTTTTTTCAAAGAAAAATCCAATTTGACACATGGGATGAATCAATTACAATGACTCAAATCTCTGGTTTTGTTAGCAATACTGCTGCAAGCTGTATTAGCAGAAAATGCCACCTACAGCAGTGGGGATTTTAGCCAGAAACAATATAATCCATCTTCATTTTATCTTTCAGCACTGAGTTCTTTTTAAATTATTTAACCGTGCAAACTGTAGGCAAGGAAAGCAAAACCAACACCTGCCCTCTTGAGAAATAAACTCCAAACCCTCTAGGTAGCGATATAGCTGACATTTATCCAGATGGTGCATGGTAGCTCCAGATATTTATTTCATTTATCTGCTTATGNCCCTAAATGCATCTTGTCTGGAATAAGAAGAATAGATAGGAAAAATACCAAGGCAGCAGCCACAACAGACATACAGAAGTGGGATGCATTATTTAAACATACTATTTATGAGGATGTGTTGCATAGTGAGCTGATTAGATTTCAGTGTTAAGCAATACTTTGGAGTTCTTTTTCATAAATTACAGTGAAGAAAAAAATTGCCAATTAATTGTAGATTAGTCTTAAAATTAGCCTATTTTAAAAAATCGTCAAAAAATTGCAGATTAATTTCTTACTGTGCAGACAATGAGGAAAACCTGTACTTGAAGTGCTAGTAAACCGAGCTGGTCAGTCAGAGCACTCTTCCCTCCACATGTTTATCTGTATAGGACAGATGTTAAGTGAGGATAATAGAAGTGGTTTTGACTCTGCTAATATGCACGAATTTCTTTCCAGTGTATCTATGCTTGGAGTTCAGCCTCAGGTCTTTTTATGCAGTGTACTTTATTGCTGGCATAGATATCAACATGTTTATACTGCTTTAATAGGTAGAGTGAAAGCATGGCGTGGAAACAGTCTGAAAAATATCAATTCAAAAATAAACCAAAATTGTGGCAGGAGAGGGGTTATACAGATATTGAAAAAACTGCCAAGAGCTTCTTGCATGCATGTTTAGGGAACGAGGATATAACTACTTTCACGTGTATTCTGTGTACTTTGCTTTTAAATCTTTCTGCTGACAATAAATTTTTTTTCATGGAGAACTGCTATTTGCAGGTGTTTTCTGAAATGAACCCTGGTAGTGACCTACATATTACAGAGTCCTTTTTCCTGACAGCTGACTCAGATTATCATCAGCACTGTATCTCAACTGATGGATAGCCTTTGATGAAGACAAAAGAGCCTAGTCTGCAATGTTATTAGTTAACTGGTAACACAGATGATAACGCTACATGTCTTGACGTTTACAAGTGAAACAAGGTATTATGTCCTTCATTTATGACTGAGGACAATGAGACTTAAAATAAAATATGGAATGAAGCCAAAAATGTTTGAGATGTCAGTGCAGAGGGATTAGAGTTGATCTTGTACAGAAAGCTGAAAAATGCATAAATGTTGATTCACTTTGACTTGAAATTGCAACCTTTGCAACGAATAGACCTATTTATGCAGGTGTCTAGATATTCTTGCTGCAGCTAGTAAACAAGTGGTTAAAGTTTTGGGATTCAGGAAAGGTATATGGACATTAGTACACTGACCTAAACTTCAAACATTTAAAATAATTGACTGCTAGTATGAGAAAAGTCCTCACAAGTGGATGTAGAAAAGTAATGTGTTGCTTATGTGTGTTGAGATTGTTAGAGATGAGGAAACACTGATAAAATGAAATCACCTAGGCTGTTCCTACTTTGTGATAGCATAGGTTTTGGACGTTTCTCTCCTCCTTTTAGATATCCACAATGAAGACACTGACATCTGGTGGGCCACCCATTTCTTTATGGTAAAGAGAAAGAAAGAGGGGCTTCAAGACTTGATGCATCAGACCTAGTTTAGATGCTTACTTAAGGACTAGATGAATCATGCCCTAGAAATGCCCCTGGGGTGAGATGAGTTGCAGTCTCAGTATTCTCACCCAATCCTTCCAGGATACATTTTTGTAAAAATGTAAGAAGCTAGATGCTTATGGGTTTTGAGGGATTGTTCCAGGGAGGGTTCGGAGGGATGCCGAAATGGAAAACAAAGCACTGCTGAAAGCTCAGAAAACCCAATATTTATTACTAGGAAGTGGCCAACAAATCGAGAAACCGAGAGACATGAAAGAGGAAAGGAAATAAGCCCTCAGTAAAACCTCCCACTCATGCAGGTGTTAATTATGAGGTTGTCTTACCGACCCCAAAATGACTACAAATTCCCCATGGCAGAAACTGCATCCTTGGGGTGTCAGCAGGCTCGCAAGGTAACGGGTGTCCCCGCTGAGGCAACATTGTCCTCCATGTGAAGCTTGAGAGCACTCCCACAGGTGCTGTCTGCCTTTTATATAATTTAGCTGGTTACGTCTACCTGGGCAGGTGTGGCCAGCACCGGCCCAGCCAGAGGCCTCTGTCCCTCCCCCCGTTATGTCAGTGATGTCCCTTCTGCGCACGTGTGTACATTGGAATTCCCCCGCGCTGCGTGATACACCTGGAGGGGTCTTCCCTAAATGAGTCTGGAGGCTCACTTCATCTCCCTCCTCTTCACTTTCTCCTTCAAGTGCCCTTGGAGGGCCATCAGCCAATAGGAAGATACCAATTAATTTCAGTTTATACAAAGTACTGTCTTCAAGGTGAAGTTCTCGTTTATCAGGCCTTGTTTTCCCACTACTTGGGAGGAAACAGAACAAACTTTCACAGGGGGCTGGGCCAAACACAGACCAGAAGAGAAAACATCCACATTCCCTGGTACAGGGATGAAATAACCACAAGAGACACAATGAATGGACTTAAAAAAAAATAAATAAAAATTGATGGCAAGTAAAGATATCTGCCACACACTAAATACACAAAATCTCTCATCTAAAACCTTTGGGCTGAATGGTCACTGGTTGGCTTTGCGTTCCTCAGTTGTTTCTGTTTGTTTCTGAAAGTAATTTGGTTTGGGCTTTGATTTAACACCTAAAGTCTGTTCCTGTTCTATTTCCAGCTGAACTCAAAGGTTACCAAGCTGTCTTAGACTATAAATCTTGATGACGTTTTATATGTTTCAGGAATGGTCACTTTCGATGTCTCTTTTCTTGGTTTGAAGCATTTCACTGGACTTTCTGAGAGCCAGAGTCTTCTCACTGGTCCATCAGCTTTTGTTATGCAAACCAGTTGGCCACTGAAATAATCAGGCTTTTCTGATAATAATAGAGAAGTTTTAAATTTGCATATCTCTGTACAGGTAGGAGCACAAACCTGATGATAATATAAAATGATTTCTTATGTGGAACACATTGTCTTGAAGGTGGTTGGTGAATGATAATGTTCACAAAAGCATAAACATGAGAATGCAATACCAAACATAAGATATGCGGGAGAATGTATGTTTTCTCTAATTTACTAAAATATTTTAACTGCTGCCAATTACATACTGACTAATCCTGGTCTACACCTCATACCACTGATGGAACTGTGACAAGTTGTTTGGTATGAATAACTATTTACTAAAGAATATGTCAGACAGCTCAATTACTTTTTTGTTTTAACTTATTTTGAGACTCCTTCAAAACTTGAAGCTGGAGTCTGGAAATACTGTGGTGTCTTCCATCTGTTTTACCTGGGCAAAAATTCAGATTTTTCTGTATTTTTAAAGTAATTTTGATAAATCTGTTGCAAATCTGTTACACTGTGGAACTCTATCTATTAAAACCATATGTTGCTTCTCTAGTAGATCTTCCTGTGCTGAATTGATTCTGCCCCCTTTGACTCTTGGCATGACATTATCATTCTTTCAATCTTCCGGAATTTCCTAGGAAGTCCAGGATTTAGTAAGCGTTAAGTGAGCCAGAGTTCCTCAAATGGTGCTTTTAGGAATTAGATGTAAGTTTTCCCAGTCTGTTTAAAAATTACTAAACGCAGTAGATGTTTAATGCCCTTTTTCACAAATAGACTAGAAAGTACTTCATCATGCAAGAATCATCCTTTTATGTTCTCACTTATTTTCAAATACAGCATGGAAATGTTTCATAAACACTTCTATTTCTGCACTGTTGTGAATGAATCTACCATCTCTGTTGAGCAAGAAGCTCATACCATTGTTAGAATATTCACTTCTTTCACTTCTTTCAAAATAGACTTGAGCCACAATTTTTTATGTGACTCAACCCTGCCGTCCACAAAGCCTTCTGTCACCTTTAGCTTCTCTTATCAGTTTTTTATATTTTAAACTACCTGCTATATACTATTTGCTATCTATTTCCCTTTTCTTTTCCAATTAAAATAAAACCAAATTGTGTGGGTAGGCAACTCTTCTGTGGAAAGAGAATGAGTTTGGGAATCACAATCCATTGTAACCATTTCACTCAGTCAGGCTTTCCATTTTGTTTTGCAGCAATTATATGCTATATTTTCAGTAAGCTATTGGCTGGATTTCCTTCAGTGGCAAGAAAATAGTATGTGGACCAAGGGCAGGCACACATACTGCCCACATTCACTTTGATCTTGGAAAGACCTTTGGCACTTTTCAGTGGCAATGTTATATGCTAACTGAAGAAACGCAGTGAACTGCATGAATCTAGATCCAGAACTGGTCTGAAAACTATACCGAAAGAGTATTTGTCATTGGTCACTGTCAAAATAGAAGGATTCATAAAGTAACACCTATTTCTAATCCATATACTGTTCAACTGTTTCGTTAATGGAATGATGGAGTACAGCAAATGATTATAAAATTTGCAGATGGAGGCAAGCTGAGGATGAATATACTGGAAATGGTATAACAATTTAAAGGAATCTTGATGAACTGGAGATATAATCAGAAAATAATTGGATACTACCCTATAGGGGTAGTATCTGATTATATATACATTAGGCAGGATGTATAAACATCCTGTTTAGACAGGATGGATAAACGTAATTTAAAGAGAAGTTCTATAGGAAAGAATATAGGGCTTAAAACTGGCCATACTGTAGATAAGCTCAACATGATTCAACAATGTCATATGGATGAAGAAAAAGTCCAGGGCTCTTTGGGGTCAAATGGCATTTATAACCTTATTGTAGCCTGCAAGACATGAAGAAATTCTTCCTATTGATTCACCATTTAAAGGCTTCACTCAGAGCAAGTTTCCAATTATATGTGGACCAGTTGGAGAGAATTCAGTAGAGAAAAATGAGAATGTTCAGGAGTCTAAAAATGTGACCTATGAAAAATGATTGAAGAAACTGTGTTATTTAACCTGGAAAGAAAAGGACTGCAGGAACAAAAAATCTTCAAATACATAAAAGGTGGTGGCAAAGAGAGGGAATAATCCATTCCTCGTGTTCCATGCCCAGAAATAATGAGTATAAACTATAGCTTAATAGGTTGGAGAGTGAAACACTGGAATAAATTGCCTAGAGAGGTGGCGGAACCTCTATTTTTTAAAGTACTTAAGAACCAACTAGAGAAATATCTGTCAGAAATGACAATGGTATAATTGTTTTTTCTGAAGCAAAGCAATAGTAGACTTAATGATATCTTGAGATTCTCTCCAGTCCTGTCTCTCCAGGGAGTTATTGGATGTAAAATATATCACAATGGGAGGAAGAGAAAAATGCTACAGTTCTGATACAGTAATAGAAGTTACCAGAGAAACAAGAATTAGAAAATTAAGTGTACTAACCGTAATAGAGGAGAACTTACACTAAAATTCCCTGTCCTCATTAAATGTTGATTAACTCTTACGGATCATAGTTTATCCATTCATAATATGAAATATAAAAGTGAGGCAGTACTCAATATCGTAACAAAATTCCAGTTTTAAAATTACTAAAAATCAAATATTGCCAAATATTTAAATATTCTATATTACCATAATATTTTAATAGATTTGGAAGTAATCCACAATGCATTTTGTGAATTTGATTAAATCAAGCAANTAATTTCCGCAACATTATTAACAGGAGTTGCCTCCCCTTTGTGCATTGTGTTCTTCTCTCCCAGGAGATCTCTGTGGTAGTCTCTGGTGGTTGTAGACCCCAAAGTTGTAGCTGAGCTCTCGATGAATCAGTGTTACTTCCCAAATATGGAGCTGANAGTGTACTAACCGTAATAGAGGAGAACTTACACTAAAATTCCCTGTCCTCATTAAATGTTGATTAACTCTTACGGATCATAGTTTATCCATTCATAATATGAAATATAAAAGTGAGGCAGTACTCAATATCGTAACAAAATTCCAGTTTTAAAATTACTAAAAATCAAATATTGCCAAATATTTAAATATTCTATATTACCATAATATTTTAATAGATTTGGAAGTAATCCACAATGCATTTTGTGAATTTGATTAAATCAAGCAAACATGAGTAGTACACTTCATGTGATTTAATGTTACAGAGTATTTTCCCCCCAATAATAACATGCAGTTAAAAAAACGAAAGAAGAACAATCCCTCAATATGTATTATCAATTTACCCCAAAGAGGATCCTGCTTTGAATAAGCAGTAAAATGAAAAAGAGATGTCTTTACTTTGAGGGAACAACCATGGAATTCAGCAAAGTTTTCTTTAGTAAAATGTTAATAAAGTTTGAAGAATTCAGTCTCTTGTGTTTCAACATTTACAAGAATAAATGGAAGTAAAACAGCAAACAATTTGTAAGTAGTATAGATGGCTGTGAAAGAAGTTTGTTCCATACAAACATCATGATATAAAAAACTCAATCAATCTGACTGGGTGAAGAACAGATAAATCAAAGAGAGCAGAAGCACAAGGACCTTCATTAAAATCAAGGTAGTGGAGCAGAGAAACAAAGCCTGATGGAATGGATGTGCATGATGGACCTGTGTTTTCTGGTATGAAGAAATGTCAGTTTTCTTAGCTAAGCCACAGCTACTCTGCAGGAACAGAAACATTTTCACTCAGGAAAAATAAACAAACAAATCAACAACACCCCCCTATAAATTTAAAGTATTTGCAGATCCTATTCTTCAGCAACCATTAAGATTCAGCAGCAGAAATATGGTTACCTTTTAGTGATATGTTATAAGATTTGGGATTTGTATTTTCTACATCGAAAAAACCCCTCTCTTTCTCCTGTTTATTGAAACTAAAAATATGTCTGGATTATAGAAGCTTAGTTATCAAGCTAGAATAGGACAATCTGTGGGTATGTAGTTTAAGTTCTACAGCACAGGCTGTATTACTAAATATCCAAATTCTTGTTTAACTACAGTGCCTCTCCCAGAAAAACATTGAAGCTTTAATTTGAAAGTTGCCAATGATAGATAATATCACAACTCAGTACTTGCAATCATTCTTAAATTGATAATGCCTCATGTAAAGCATAATAACATTTTCTTACCAATTTGAATTGCCTCACTTCAACTTCCAGCTATTTTATCTTGTCATATATTTGTCTGATGAGCGGAGAAACTCCCTATAATCCTATTGCTGCGGTGCATGTGAGTACTTATATAGTACAATCAAGTTACCCAGGAGCCTTCTCTGTGTTTAGTTAAAATGGATTGACACATAACAGTCTATAAAATAGGCCAAGTTTTTCAATATTTAATGCTGTTCTTTGGCATTTGGAACTCTTGCTCAATTATTGCTACCCAAATTGGATTTCTCTTGATATTTCACACCTATGTTCTTTGAGTTTAGATGTACTATTACATGTTTCCCAGAAGACGCAGGTATATTCTCTACTACTATACTGCCAGTAAACACTCAATTAATTGGTGAATGTCAGCAGTAGATTTTTCTACTTTTACACATCCCTTCTAAAATGTAAAAATGCATTTCCTTGCAATGCTAACAATTGAATCACTTCATAATCCTAGCTAGAAATGCAGAAGCCATGCTTTATGGTAGAAGGTACTGTAAAGTACATATCATCACAGTCCAAGAAACTGAGTATCTGGGTATTCAGTGAGTATTCAGCAGATAGCATGGAAATGTCCTTAGCTTCCATCATGTGAAGCTGAGAGAAAATTCAAGCACTCATATGTGAAATCCCTGGTAAATTATTCAATTACAAGTATCAGAAATATGACAGCTATACAATCTCTGTTTATTCTTAGGCCAAATTTTTTTCTTCTACTCTGTGTCTGAGAAACAATATGACCTGACCAGATGACAAGGGTGTCTCATTTTGTACACTCCCAACATCAACAGGTTAAGGAAACTAAAACTATAGGGTAATTATATATAATCAGCCTTGCTTTGAATAACTGGTTATTCCACATCTTAATTGATTTGCCAAGCACTGATGGCTCCTGTGGTCTTAATGTGAGCTGTTTATTTCTCCTTGAACTCCGTCTAGCTGAGTAACCTCATATTCCATTTCTGCATAAAGCCATTTCCCTCACTCAATCTATAGGACTTACAAAACCCGTCCTCTGTCAATCATAGCTTCCATAAATATTTCTATGCTTATGACTCAGTACTGGCTGCTTTTTGAAAGCCAAAAATGACAGCAAGTAATCACATTGACTTGCTAATGGGCACAGAGGAGATCAGTCATCAGTCATCACTTGGACACTGTGTGATTTTACATTTAGCTATATTAAATGTGCTGTCCATGCCTAGCTTGCAGGCATTAAAATTACGTGGGGTTAAGGACCTGTTCTCTTATTTGGCCTTCCATCAGTCTTTGTGACTATTGGAAATGTTGTCTGTAATGACTTTGGTTTTTTCCAAGCCATTGATTAAAAAATGTGACCTGTCCTAGGGCCACAGGTTCCCTGCGGAACTGCATTAGTAACTTCTCTATTCAGTGATGGTTCTCCAGCTGCATGCGGAGAGACAGCTATCAGTGAATACAGCCTGGACCTGGACCTGAATATGTATAGACCAGCACAAATGTTAGACCCTTAGTAAGTTTAAGTTGTTGTTACAGTCTTCCAAGGACAATGGACTTTGAAAGAAATGTGCTCTAATGGCTGCAAACTTCTGGGGAGTTGATGCTCAGTCAATGATCCCCTCTGCTAATAATTTGCAGGCACCAACAATATCTCAGCTACATATATTGACACACTGCCATGTCAATTCCCCAGTGCCTCACCAGCCATCATGATTTATTTGTGATTGATGAGGCAGGAAAAGAAGATGCTAGAGCACCACTGGCAAAAGATTGCTAGATTTGATTAATTTCAGCAGGGAACGTGTTTATCTTCCCATGTGATAGCAACGAAAAAAGGTGAAGATGTCAAGCTACAACAATATTTCTACTGACGGAAACCTCTTGAGGTATTTTTGAACCCCAGGATATAGAGATGGGGTAAATACTACTAATTGGTGAGAAAATGAGTTTTGTCTCCATGGTTTACAACACAGCTATAGTAGTGGTGGATGAGACATGGAATATTGGGGCTGATTCTGAGAAGGGTGAAAATTAAGTAAGGTGAATAACATGATTTATCTGAGGAAGACACTAGTGTGAGGGGACTACTCCTGTTAATCAAATTAAATATTTTTGGAATCAAACATCTGATGTATACATGAGTTCAAAAGCTATTAATATGCTTGGTTTTGTTAGAATTCATATTAAATAATTTTGATAAATTCTATGAAAGCTTGCATTTTTAGATGGTAGATTTCTGTAGAAATAAACTAAATATTCCAGCTGTCTTTTGAAGGGGAAGACATGTTGACATTTTAGAGCTGTCAGACTACTATTTATGTGTCCAACCATGTATTTAGGTATCTTTTCGGGCAGCAAAGCTTAAAAAAGGCTTAGGACATAATTTTGGGTGACCAGATTAAATGATTAAGTGCACCAAATTATTTTTTAAAGGGAAAGAATGAAGGATCAAGAAAGACCTTTCTTGTGTTTATTCACTTATTTACGCACATATATGTACATGACATAACCTCATCAATACTGCAGCTGGAGTTATTTCACTAAGGATGGCAGTGAAAAGACAAAAGCCAGCTTTATAAACCCTTTGAAGCTCCTCATTCATGCGGCCTTTAAACACAAACAACCAATACCTGTTGTGCAACCTATTTCTGTGTTTTATATATTTACACCACAAACTTATCAATAGGTGTTGAAAACTCATACTCAAAAGATACAAAAGCCAGAATTAAGATTGCTACTGGGAAACATGGTGTGTGATCGGACAATTAAAGAGTACATATGCCTCCGAAGACAAAATAATTTTGAAGGAACAGGCATAATTATGGAATTTCCTTGGTTTTCTGATATATAACCTCTCTCTTAAACAACATTTACTTGGTTTTTAGTGATTTTGTCAGCAATTCCTGAAAAGGTACCATTCTATCGTGATGATGACTGACTGGGCATAAAATGTTTATTTTAGTGGTAAATGTGCTGTGCGGAACATGTAATTTAGTTCATATATATGACAGATACATCAAATGCCTTTTGAAATCATGATGAAAAATCTAATAGAAAATATCTTTATCAGTAAGACTGAGCTTTTGAATAAAGTGTAATGTCAGATTTGACTGGAGGCAGTAGAGAAGAATTAAGAAAGGTCTTATCACCTATTGCAAGCTTACTGTCCCCTCTCAGTTCACTGAAGCCATACCCTATGCTTCTGTCTTTAAACCCAGTTGCTGTCGCCAACGAGGGCTTAATTTCTTTTTTTATCTGCAAGAGTGATGGAGTTTTCTGATACAAAGTACTTACTCCACAATACCATAATACCACTTCATACCACAAAAGGTATAATTCTGTTCTCTTCTCCCCATATTTTAAAAACTAGCTTTTCTTTCTGTATCCAGTAACACTGACCTAAAGTAAATACTCAGTTATCATCACCAGGTAGTAATTATATGGTTTGAGTTTATGGCAATGTTGGTGGCTCTACTAATTGCTGTATTTAAAGTAGCCCAAGTAGAACTGTAATGCAGAAAATGCAATACACTCCTGCTCCACAGTAACATTAGATTGGGTAGGGGAACAGAGAAAAATTTTTCAAAAAGAAAGTGTGAAGTCTTAAAACTGTGTTTCCAGACAGCCTCAAATTTGCTTTCTCTACCTATATCTTACAAAAATACTACGAGAGTACTACAGTTTTTTTATCTGTCACATTAAGCATAGCACTTTTGATTTATGGTACTTTGTGATTTATTTGATTTTTAATGTTGCATTTATCCAAACCAGTGAACAGTGTACTCCAGATGGGTGTTTGTACACTCGTTTCACATCTGTACACTTTAAATCCCATCCTGGTAATTAGCCATGGATAGTTAGGTCTAACTAAGTTTTGAGTGCTACTCTACTCTAAATGGCTTTCTGCATGTTTCAGTGTTTTATTAGTCAGGATCTAACGCAGACAGCACAAAACTTTGACCCTAGTGCCAGCAAAACCATACCATTGTTTGTGGCATTTGCAGCAACATATGGAATGATGGTTACTGTACAAATATAACCAGTGTCCCACTGAGCTTGCAGTTCAACAAGACAGAATAAGAGTTATAAGGATACAGAATGGTAGTGCTATCAAAACCAGCCAAAGAAGTCCTTAACACCAATGCAGCATTAAGAAGTCTGCATTCGTTATTCAGAGCATGGGTGTATAGGGGATAGCTCCACCTGTTGTGCATGCCATGCATAGAAAAGATTCTGTTCATATACCATATTTTGCATACATTTTCATTGTTTTTTCCAGAAGAAACATACATATGATAATAATTTCCGCAACATTATTAACAGGAGTTGCCTCCCCTTTGTGCATTGTGTTCTTCTCTCCCAGGAGATCTCTGTGGTAGTCTCTGGTGGTTGTAGACCCCAAAGTTGTAGCTGAGCTCTCGATGAATCAGTGTTACTTCCCAAATATGGAGCTGAGTTGGTATACCTGGGCTGGTTACTCTCCATTCCTCTTCTTGGTTAATGTTTGACACGATCCTACAAAATAAGTATTGTGTAGTTGTAGGCTAGTGATTTTTAAAAATAAGCATTATATTTTCCCACCTGCTGAGCAAACGTTTCTTTATCCGGCAACAGTAGGATGGATTATTGGGGTGTTTTTAAGTTGAAGAACTTGTTAAATTATCAGACAAGAGTACACAATAGCAAGAATACAATAGCAAGGCATGACTGGAGAATGAAGAGAATGAAGAGAATGAAGGGAAAGGGGTTTTTTTTTGGCAAACAATATGAAGGCTGAGTTGGAGAGGGCATCGCTGGCACCACTATTTTATGTAAACAGCCAATTAAAAAATCTGGTGAAATTTATCACTACAGAGAGTTTTAACCAAACTTTTGCAAGAGTATGCAAGTGTTAACTTGAATCAGAAATTTAAGTTTCCAATTTCTGAGTTCCTAACGAAAAAAAGAAAGCTAATCTGCAAACCAAAAGACCCAAATTTTTAGCCTATTTTCCTGTTTGAATGGGAACCTCTGCATATCCCAGAACTTGGAATACAGTGAGAGTACGTAAGTTTACGTGTTGGTGCACAAGTAGAGATACTTCAATACCTGCAGAGGTATGTGCGCATAAATCACTTCAGTTTAAAATAGCAGTTTGAATCAGTAGCTCCTGCAGTGAATGAACTCCCGCTGAAGTGACAGCTTGTGCAGTCACTTTCAGTTCAATTAAACTAAATTGGTGTTTGAGCAGTTAGGTGGCTTTTATCATCAGTTTTGTTCGCAGTCCTGCTTGCAGTCTCATCTTTTGCATTTGTTAACAACATATTGCAGACAGGTTTTATTATACCATAACAAATAAAATATGTATCATATGGGTCTTGATTACCAAATGTCTGTATGACTCCAGACAATCTTGAATTTAAAGGCATTTGCAGGGATCAGACCTGTTATTTTTCCTGAGGATGGAGATCCTGATTGCCTCTGCAGTGATGCCCACCTTTGCTGTATGTCACAGCCAGGCAGTTCAGTTGAATACAGACTCTTCTGTGTTAGGACAGGTGCTCCAAATATCCTCCTACAACCTCTTAATTATCCGCAAACATTGTGAGACTTAATGATCCTGGGCAGATGAACTAGCCTTCTACAGCTGTGTATACCTGATTTACCTGTGTTCACTAACTTCTCTTCAGGCCGAGCTTTAACAGATCTTCACAAGTGATTCCATCATAGTTTTCATCCATCTCAGCTGAGCCATAACAAAGTAATAACAATGCTGGAAATTCTTTAGAGAATTCTTTAGAGAAGGGTCCTCCTAGCCCACATATAAAGGTCAGGAGAATATTTAACCTTAAAGAAAGTCAAGTGGAAATTTTGGGAAGGAAAACTACCAATGTAGAGAATTCATAGTAAAATTGCAAGGAAAAAATAATTTATTTTTTGTCTTTTAAAGCTTCTTTGTACTGATGAAGTGTGTAACTTTTGAATCATGTCCCTAACTCCCTGCAAAGCTGAATAATGTACTCTTGGCTCTTCATAATGTGAAAGACAGAGTCTTAGCTAAGCATTTCAATTTGCAATATTTTAATGTCTGTTCACACTACATACTGAACACAAAGCTTACTATCACCAATTGTTCAGTTCTGTCTTCTCCATGCAGACGTATTTTATACACCAACTGCTCTGTTTGCAGAGAGCCGTAAGAACAGTAGTATTTAGCATAGTAATTATCCTTTTAGCCAGGTTGTTTTTCTCTTGCAAATAGGATCTTAAGCACCTGCTGCAATTCAGAGTATGTCACAGCCAAGCACCTGGCCTTAGCAGACTTATTCAGGCTAAAAGCCATTTGATAAGCCTTTAGAGGGAAATTGATTATATACATTGTTGCACTGAAATTGATTTTATTTTAATTCACCTAACTCTCATTAAGAATATATTCTGATTTTCTTTTTGCACTGTGAAAGCTTTTATAGGCAATATTGCAAGGTTCCAGTAACTGGATATTATTAAGGAGAACACATTATCTCTATAGGGGGCATTCATTTCAAGGTTTGTAATAGTATTAAGTAATTAGTAGCATCTGATACTTAGGAACTTCATCATCAATTTATTTAAAACAAAATAAATTGTGCTGCTATTGTTTGAGTTTTTGTATTCTGTTTTCCTGTCAGCATTTTATTAGTAGTACTCCAAAGCAGGAATAAAATAAATGTTGAAGAGCCATTACACAGGAGCAAGGAAATACAGCCTAGCCAATGGTAACTTTTTAAAACTATATTTTGAAATAAAAAAAGCTGAGGCATTTGTAAGACCTATTGATCTTCTCCTTAAATAGCCAGAGGGAAGTCTGAATGTATATGCCACAAGACCAGCTATTTGAAGCAAAAAGTACTCAAAAAGCCTTACCAGCTCTGAGTGATCCTGCTAGCTTTGCCAGTAGTTGTAAACTCATCACTTCTCAAAATAGCTGATCAATTCTCAAAACAAGAGACTTCTTAGATAAAGTCAGAACCAATTTACTAAGTACTGTTGCACACCTGGTTTTAAATAATAACCTGTGTGAAAAGAGCTGTAACTTCTGTGTTCTTCAGACCACTGTGAATGCCCTTAGGGTGCAGCAAGGAAGGAGGGAAGTACATGGGGCCCTCAGCTCCAGCTACCTCACCATACAAGAACATACAGGGAACTCTTAACACAGGGTGACTCTTATTCAAAATTATACACTGCCTGTACCCTCTGATAGGTATCTCCTTTTCTACTCATCCACGGAGTACACTTGTCAAATTCCTGCAAATTGAGAAGGAGAAGCATGAGAGGCTTTTAAGATAGCTTTTTCCCCCAGGCAGCCCTGTATTTCACACATTCACAATGCAATATCCCTCCTTCTCACTCTCTTGCTGCAAAATCCATGACCAAGGACAAGCAGAAAAGCTGCTATGTTTTGAAAAGAAGAAAAAGGTTGGGAATCCTCTGTGCCATCCTGTTCCCTAGCACTGGAAGAATGTGATAGACAGTGACCTGAACAAAGCACTTTAGAGCCTGTGCTGGTTTTGGCTGGGGTAGAGTTAATTTTCTTCATAGTATCTAGTGTGGACTATGTTTTTGATTTTTCCTGGAAACAGTATTGATAATATAGGGATGTTTTAGCTATTACTGAGCAGTGTCAATGCCTTCCAGCTCCTCGCTCCACCCCACCAGTGAAGAGGATGGGGGTTCACAAGAATTTGAGAGGGACACAGGCAGAACAGCTGATTCCCACTGACCCAAGGGATATCCCATAACATACGGCACCGTGCTCAACATGCAACGCTGGGTGAGAAGAAGGAAAGGGGGTGACATTTGATGTGGTAGCATTTGTCTTCACAAGTCACCATTATATGTGATGGGGCCCTGTTATGGGAATTGTTGAACATCTGCCTGTCCGTGGGAAGTTGCAAATGTATTCCTTGTTGAGCTTTGCTTTTATGCACAGCTTTTGTTTTATACCGATTAAACTGGTTTTATCTCAACCCATGTGTTTTCTCCCTTTTACCCACCTGATTCTCTCCCTCATCCTACTCAGGGCAAATGAGTGAGCAACTGTGTGGGACTTAGTTGCTGGACAGGGTGAAAACACATCAGAGACCAAGTTCACATTGATGTAGGTAATAGAGATTCTTTGTACACAAAAATGACTGGTTAGAGTAGCTCAGGCCAATGAATTCTATGTACCTCAGTGTTTTATTATATTTCACTGTTATAAAACATGAAAAATAGAGGAGAATAATGAACTGAAAAATGCAGTGTAGGTAGACACAAAAGAAGATAAAGAGCATGTGAAGGAAGGGAAGAGAGAAATTCAAGCTGCTTACAGACATTGGCACTTTTTAAATCCAGCTCTGCAAAGTGGGAAGGGAAATGAGGTTTAGACCAGAGAGATAAAAATCCAAGTAAGAGTGTTGCCCGTAATAAGGACACAGACCAACAGAGTGTCAGTCTATGCGGTGCTTTATTCAGGGCCCGGAGACCTGTGGACTATCGTCTCAAAGACAGGAGCTCAACGAACCATATTTTGAGCGCATCTTTTATACTATTTTACAAGCAAGGTTACATGATTGGTTTTGCACATCACAGAAGACATCGTAGTTAAACATAAACTTACATATTGTATTCAACTATTAATCCATTTACCTGAATGCTAATCCATTTACCTCACTGTAAACATTATGTAAATAAAAAATAAACCCACCACCAGATTACATCCTATCTCTAGTTAGAGATTTTCTTGTCCCTGATTTTTAATTATTGTTTCTTCCTGGTCAACACAACCTTAAAGTCTAACCAGTCTCAACTTAATTCTGACAAGTCCTGGCTTGTTTCTGGCCAGGCCTTTTCAGGCCTATGCTGTCAGACAAGCCTTGGCTTATACTGCAACAAGAGCAGTAAGGAAGGTTTAACGAGGAGAGATATAAGAGAGAAGGCAAACCTCAATAGCCCTAAAGAGAGCCATGGCTAACAAAGGGACAGAAGAGACATGTATTCTGAAGCTGATTTAGTGGAGGTCAGCCCTAAAACCTAGGGACTAAGCCGACAGTTTCCTAAACTAAGTCACTGCTGCAGCTAGGAAGGATTTTATCATTAGACCTTATCTGTACCTATCTTTAAATGCTTTTCTTTTGCAACTGTACTTGCAAACCTATACAACAGAAAATATAATACAGGTGTCAGTGCATCAGACTGTAATCCCAAGGAAGGGCTCTCTGGCATTGTGACAGATTGTACTGGTTATGTCACACTGTCAGTGTCCCTTTGACCAGCTAGCTACATATGACAACAAGTGTGCTCATGCCTACAGGAATGACATCTTGTTCTGGACCTCAGCTTCATCTGTCTGAAAGACCTGGTCCCTGCTGTGGAACTGTGATGCAGAGACTGAAAATTCTGGGACCCGAGGTTTCCCCTGACCCTTCAGAGTAGCAAAATTCACCTTTGCAGGGGAACCCGCTGCTGGTTGCTCCAGAACCCAAGGATGGTGAAGTCACATGACAAGGTGCTGATCTCTATTCTCCAGTCCTGAAAATCCTTGGAAAACAAAAAGAATATAACTGTGACCACAATCAGGTATAACCAGTGTCATATATGTAATGTGTTGTATGTTTGTAATCTCATCTCTCAGCAGTGCTTCTGGTGTCAAGGATCGACAGAAGTGTCGAGGGGGGCGACAGAAGAATCCCTTGGCTCTCCATCCTCCACAATACCCAATCTGCTACCATTTGCATAGAAAGGTATAAATCTCTTTTCTTGGTCCTGCTCAGTCTCTATGCATCTCACAAGCAGCAAGAAGCAAGCAACGCAGCTGTCCAGCAAGTTCAGTGTGCTGCATGGTAATTGACTTGATAAAGGCAAGCCTTTTCTGTTAATAGCTCATCTGGGACAGTCATAGGTTGTGTATGATGAGTGATGAATTGGAGTAGATCTATCTGCAAGAAGTGCTTGGTATAGAGAGGCACAGAGGCAGATGAGGTAACTTAGAGCAGTGATGCTCCTGCCAGACTAGAGTATAAACATGACTGGCCCAAGACTGAAAGCAGACAGTACGGAAATTAAGTCAGAGGCCCAAAGAGAGCAGAGCTCAGCCTTGCTGTGGTCAGGAATGCTCAGGGTTAGCAAACAGAGAACACAGACAGATGTTATTATGTAAACATATATTCTCTTAAACTTAGATGGCTTTACTCACCTTCACATTCCTTTGAGGTCTCATCAGCATGAAAAGAGGCTAGAGAGATTGCCTATGTTGAGAGCTGTAGAACACATGCAAGAATGTCCAGCCACAGCTCCTTCCTGCACAGCAGCAGAACCAGTGGGTTGTGGAGGCCTTTGATGCTTCATGTGCAAACACGGGCTGGTGCCATTCACAACCCCAAAATGTTCACAGAGCCACCAAGAGCAAAACTGATGTAAACAGCAACTGTGTGTTTGTTTTTGCTGAACCAAGAGCAAAAAGTGTTTTGCCATGTATTCAGAGCACTACAGTGCCTCCATTTTATGCTGTTTGCTCAGTATTTGCAAATTTGTACCTACTTTTCTCTATTTTAAAAATCCTGTACAGACATAAAAGCTTAGATTAAAAAATTGCCCATACAGTGATCTCTTCTTTGCAGTCCCTCCCCTTTGACAGAGGAAGGCTTTGGCACTAAAATGGTTAATACCATAAACATACGCACTTTTCATAGTGCATTTGAAGAATTTGGAATGGTATGCCAAATGTGATTGACTCCCTTACAAAGAGTTTGTTTTGCACATCACTTGCCTCAAGGCATGTGCAGTATCTGACAGACCCTCCAGAGCACCTTCATACCCAGTGCTCCATGTAGCATTAATGAAAACTTGCAAGGCTTGTTAGGAAAATATGGCATAGCCTAGCAGGCTGTGGCACTGTGCCAGTGCTGCCCTAGCCCCCAAATCATGGCAAGTAACTTGAGGGGTATATCTAACTCATGCACCTCACTTCAAAGAAACTGCTTTCCCCTCTTTTCCACTAAGGCCTTCCATTCCCTAGGAATCAGAAAGAACTGGCTGAGAAGCAGAGTGTGCAGTACTTGGATGCAGTTTCAACATAGCTTAGCTAGGAGGCAGGCAGTGTGCTCTTTCAACCAGCAGCTCCTTCAGTGGCATCCTTAAATTTTTAATAAAAATCATGTGGAAAGTACATGCTTTCTCTTTCTGAACGTAAGGTAAATGAGTATAAAGTGTTGCTTTGTAGTGGATGGAGACAGAGTATGGATGCACATACTTCTCAAAAAAATTGGTTGGTGTGAAGACATTAAATATTATTCTTTTTTGGAGAGACCAGAAAAAGCACAAAAGCTCTCTTTTGCCTGTAGTGTTGGTAAACCTAAAATAACCATCTTCTAAACCTAAATAGGTAAACCTAAATATGTAAACCTAAATAGGTAAACCTAAAATAACCTCTTCTAAACAACCAGGGACCAAACATGATCCTATTCTTTGTGTAATCTTCTAGATTGTAGAAAAAAATGGGGATAAAATACTGTGAAATCTGAATAACAGCATTTTACATACATTTCACCTAGGTGTAATTGACTGCAGAAAGGGCAAGTTGACGAATACCATTCTCAGTAGTTCTAATCAGGTAAAATTACAGAGGCATGAACATGAATAAGCACTGTATGCTGATAAGTTCTTGTTATTTCATTAGCAGCCAAATGTTTCTGCTTCTGCATAATATCTACTATAAAACTGATTTAACATTCTCTTTTTTCAGAGAAATAAAGCTGTTGGGGCCTTTAGCAACCTAATATAGTGGGTAGAAACAAGCCTTCCAATATATTATAGGTAACCTTTACCTATAGTGCTTCATGCTGTTGAAAACAACAGTTGGAACACGGATTAAATTATGGCAAAAACGATCCATACATCTTGGAATTATTCATGAACCACTTATGAGACTGGAGGGAAAATCATCACTGAATGGTACAATTTAGTTTTGGGTAAATCTCTTCCAGTAGGAGAAACAGACTGTATGGTTGTTTAGATTTTTCATGCTTATCTGTAACTTTCATGCCTTTCTCTCTGCCACACTGCTTTCAATACTACTGACCAGCTTCTGGCTGCTTATACTCAATAATTAGGCAAGACTGCAAGGCAGAGTTGGATTCCTGATGTTTGTATTGTCCCAAAACACTTCCAAGAAGCAAACATTTGGGTAAGAAATAGGACTCACATTTTAGATTGTTGATTCCAGGACAAAAAGATCCTTCTCCTAGTCTTTGCTTTTTTTTTGCGTGTTTTCTCCAGAGAGATAGAGCACAAGAACTACCGCTTCCTGTAGCTGATCAATAATCTGATTTTCATGGTTTTGTTGGGGTTGATGACTACTGTTGTCTGGATTTGTTAAACAGAAAAGTGAGGTTACATTTACAAAAAAAAAAAAAAAAGTCTAAAACTTTCAACACATCACCATCGACTCTACTCTGCCTTAAATTGTTGTGGAATGAGTAATTTGTCTTTGACAATTTAGAGTTTCTGAGATGTTTTCCTTTCTTTTTTGCCTAATGTTTCACTTAGGCAATATGCTTAATCAATGTTTGCTGATGTTTATGGTCTAATGCATACTGACAGCAGGTAAAGAAAAAGTGAATCTCCATTTGCATAAAAATCTTGCTGACATTCAGAAGCATGCTGTTTCACTGTACATTTTTTAGACAGGTGATTTTTTATGGTTCCTCCAGAAAGTTCATCCCAGCTCCCTGCTACTGTCTCTATTTTCCTAGCTGCTGCTATCACGAGTGATGGCTTTGTTTGTAGCTCTACATGATGTGCTATTTTTAATTATATCTATTTGTTTTATTTGATGGATTCAGTTCAGGTATGTGCTTAGGTTTCATGGCTTGCGTCATGACTTTGAGTGTTTTGTAGACAAGTGGTCTTCGAAATACTATTGCTGTTCACTGTGGCAAGGGAGTGAGTCATGACTAAGGCTTTCAAGCAGTACTGGAGATCTTTCATCCTGGGGATCAGACCCTCTGACTGTTTAATCTGGTTTCTGGCATGATATGGTGCTTGGTGTTAGCTTTTGGGGAGGATTTTTTTAATTTTTATTTTTATTTTTTCATTACTACTGTATGGTATATTAATGTGATATGGTTAGTGATTCTCTATATAGGCAAAAACTTCTTTACTTCTCTATATAATCTGGCAAAACATTTGTTCAAAGGCTTGCACTGTTTTTTTTAAGATTAGGGACAAAGAAAAATCGTAACAACTTATTTCTAAAAATGGTGATGTCTGTGTAGTTAATTATTTACTAGATTTTAAGGATCAACATTAGTCTCCTATTGCTTTTAATATACCTGGGGTGTAAGATGGCTTCTTTTCTTTGCTTTGCCCTCCTTATTGTCTGAGGAAACAGAAAATCACATGGTTTGAATGGGATAATTTATGGCCACCAGGTGCCAGAATATGCCTTATTCTTCCTGCCAAACTATTTTGAATAATTTGTGTAAGTATTCTTAGAGATCACCCAAGATATAAGCCACACTATATAAGTAAATAATCTTCCTTCAAAAATTTTAACCTAAAGGGTAAAAAAAAAAAAAAAAAAGAAAGAAATAAAAGACAGTCTTATTGACTGTGATAAAGCACTACAAGAATCAGGATTAGAGAACTTGATTCCTACCCAGGTACAATACGCTGGAACATATTATCACTTAGTAGATTATTTCTTAAAATTAAATAATCTGATTTCCTTCAAGAAATAGCAGACATGAGATACAAAAAATGGCTTAACAGGAAAATTACACAGTCATACCTACAGATTTAGTAAATAAAGTAATAAATTTAATTAATTTTAAATTTAATAAAGCATCAGATGACATACGAGGAAAAATGTCTATATAGAGCAGGAAAGCTTCAAATTGCATACCAAAACACCAAACAAGCAACAAACACCCCCACTAAAACACAAAACAAAACCAATGATGAAATGGTACATACCAAACACTAAATAGAATATGAGAAATAACAATTACGATTTAAGAGGGGTTTTTTGTTTGACTGGTTTCTTTGGTTTTTGTTTAATTGTTTGAAGAGCAAGGGGTTTTTTAATTATATAATTATATATAATTCCATATACTGTTTCTAAAAGCATAAGCTATTTTATCTGATTTTCAGGTAAAAAAACTAGGGAAAATTAGAGAAGTTGAGTTTCTGGTTCAAATACATAAAATGAAAATCAGAAAATAATTAAACCAAACCACAGAATAATATCAAAGCAAGCTGAACCTAAGCCAATAGTAACTCAGGCTCAGATGTGCCTATACAACAAAGGCAAAATACAGCAGGGAAAAACTGTGGGAAGGAATGCATTGGAACATTATACATTAGCCCCTGGTGGTCTAGTGGTTAAGGATACGGCACTGTAACTGCCGAGGCCTGGGTTCGATTCCCGGTCGGGGATACTCCCCGGGCAGGTGGAGCCCGTTAGCCCTGTAAGGCGATCCACCTACGTCCTGAGGACCTCGCTGCCACTGTCCAAGCTCGCTTGGCCCCGGCAGATGAACCTTAGGATTAAAGGGTGGGCTCAGTTCTGCGCGCACTGTGTCCCACCTAAAATAAATCCAATGCGCAGGCTGGAAGGCGTACAAAGACCTTCCACAGTTCTTCGTTCGCGAAGTCTGGCCATTATTATATTATTATTATTATTATTATAGTATGCCAGAGAAAAATGAGACACTGTGCTACTAGGTTTCTCAGAAAAGGTTTTGGGTAAAAATCAGCAACTATCAAAAGCAAACGCCTTGCTATCATTATTCTGTAACTATTACAAAGACATTGGTAAGTAGATGTCCATGAGAAATGTGAGGTTGAATGGCAGCTGTAACTGAGGCTTCCCTTGTAAATTAACAATCTTTCTCAGAATTTTAATAAAGAAAATGAAAGGTTATATTGCTAAGCAAGCTGCAAAGAAGATATTGAATGGATGAGTTTCTTTAAATGTTAAGAAAGTTGTCTCAGAACACTCATAAAATATTGGATGATGACATATGGAAATGAAAGGAAATGTGAATATAAAGTGTTTTCTGTACTTTTGCAAAAGTCTCCAGAAAATTGTCCCACTTAGCAAGAATGCAGGACCCTACTGAGGCTGAAGACAGCCAAAGAGCTGGCCAAAATTCAAATTAGATGTATCACTAAAAAACCAAATATTAGGAAAAATATAAGGTGAAACAGACTGGCAAGACAAGACTACTGTTAATAATTGATCAATGTCAGAGACTGAAATGGTTAATGATTTACCTGTTCTAGGATTGCTAGGGGACTTTTGCAGGCTCAAAAGAGGCAGCTGGACCCATTCCCCCCACCTCCACCCCCCTTCCCCCAAATCCCCCTCCTCACCAGTGCTGCTAAACATGTCAAGGCCTGAAAAGCTGGGAAGNGTCAAGTCCTGAAAAGCTGGGAAGAGCCGAATTTACCTTCATTTACCTTGGCCCATCAAAGACCATGCCCCTGTGAATGCTGAAATGTGGGGAAAACCCTTTTACCATGCCCCTCACAGGNCTGTTCTAGGATTGCTAGGGGACTTTTGCAGGCTCAAAAGAGGCAGCTGGACCCATTCCCCCCACCTCCACCCCCCTTCCCCCAAATCCCCCTCCTCACCAGTGCTGCTAAACATGTCAAGGCCTGAAAAGCTGGGAAGAGCCGAATTTTCCTTCATTTACCTTGGCCCATNCAACTGACAGACGTGGAAGCTGCAACTGCCAAGTTCCATCGCTGGACCTCGTGGGCAGTGACTATACACATTTTTCCACTCTCATCTTTTCTTTCCCTTACTCTCCCTTACCCTTATCCTGTCTTTAGAATAACACCCACAGCAGCAATATACCTAAGGTTATCTTTATACCAGATTGCTATAGATGACAGATATAGAGAATAACACCCACAGCAGCAATATACCTGTTTACTTTTGAAACAAAATTGTTCTAAAATAAATCCTACATATATATGTTTTCAAACATTGATTATTCAGTGTAGTTTCACTCTAATCAACCCCAGGGATTTATTAATAAGAACCTGGGTTACCCCAATCCCCCCTTTCTGGGTCGGGTCGCAAAAATCAGTCTGCTGATTATACCCCAAAATAGATGACTTTCTGACAGGAAAATAAATAAGACTCTTTGTTACACTACAGATTTTTTAGTCTTAGCCAAGGAGCTGAAAGCCATAACTTGTCTCAAAGAATATTAGTCTGAGAGTGCTACACAAGGTTTTCTTTTTCTCATTTAACTTGCAAGGGAATTAACTAATTTTTTATAATAAAAACTTATCCTATTCTAAACACCAGGGTTACAAAATCTCACTAATTAGAAGACACAGATTAGAATTTCTTAATTTCATTTGCCACTATCAAGGTAATTGTATGCACAGAACTCTGAAATAATTAGAAAATGAAGGCATTTGGCATAGTTCAGTTCTTTTTACCACAAGTAAATTTTAAGGCAAAAAGTCTTGCAGAAATGAAGACACTACCTACATCTGATATATCTAAATATCTAGCCTAAATATTTCGTAATTGGAATTTCTTTCAATGTCTCCTATTTTTACCCTTGTTAGTTTTGGCATTTTTCTTTGCTGTTAATACTGTTGATGTTAAACTTTTCTTGGTCCCATTCCTACTCTTCTGGAATTATAAAATAGTATAGTTGTGGCATAATGGACTTTTCCAGAGCAATCAACCACGTCATAATGCAAAAATATTATAATTTTTAATAAAGAATAAATTATAAAAAAAAGAAAATTCAGCTTCCCTAAATAATGTAATCTAAGAATAATATTGAAAACATTTTTTTTTTAAGCTGTGATATTTTTGTTTTTCCAAGTAATTTTCATTAAATTAAATGTCAATACTGGTGGCATATTATTCACAAAGTCATTTTAAGAAAAATGTGGCACAGCAGTGTGTGAGTAAATGTCAGGAAGAACTTCTGTTTAGCTGTTTGTAACTAAAATAACAAAACGTGGCAACACACATGAAGAGCTGTTATTTTGTTGTATGATTCTTATTAAGCAAAAAGTCTGATAGAGTCAATGTTTTGCTAGAAGACACATACTGAGATTCTTAAAAGACCTGGCTACAATACAGTGGCATGCTAGAAACTTTCTCTAGTGCAGCTCTTGTACTGAGAAGTTTTGAAATTTGGTGCTGACAGAGGCACCCCCCCGAATGTGAACTGAAAATGAGTGGCATAAGGCAGCCTGCACCTTGACCTTTCTCTGTAATCTCTTTTAATATTCTGGATTGTTCCAGGTGACAGAACACTGGGGATCAACCGCAAATGCTCCAGCAGATCCAGCTCATTCAAGTACTTCCATTTCTTCCTTTTAGGGTTGTGTTACTCTTCACAAAGGATGCATAAACAATGTCATCTGTTCAAAATATGACCTAATAAGAAAACAAGCTAACAGAAAACGGTTATTGTGTGTGTTGATTTTGGCTGGGGTAGAGTTAATTTTCCTCACGATGACTTGTGGATGGGGCTGTGCTTTGGATTTGTGCTAACACAGAATTGATAATATAAAGATGATTTTGTTACTGCTGAGCAGCACTTAAACAGAGCCAAGATCTTTTCTGCTTTTCATACTGCCACACTGGCAAGGAAGTTGGGAGGAGACATAGACAGAACAGGTGACCTAAACTGACTAAAGGGATATTCCATACCATATTGCATCATGCTCAGTACACGGAGTGAGGGGGAAGGAGAAGAAACTGTGGGAGGGGATGTTCAAAGTGATGCTGTTCATCTTCCCCATGTTCCTCGGTGTGATGGGGCCCTGCTTTCCTGGAAACAGCTGAACATCTGCCTGCCCATGTAGTGAATTAATTTCTTGCTTTGCTTTTTTTGTGTGCATAGCTTTTGCTTTACACGGAGTGAGGGGGAAGGAGAAGAAACTGTGGGAGGGGATGTTCAAAGTGATGCTGTTCATCTTCCCCATGTTCCTCGGTGTGATGGGGCCCTGCTTTCCTGGAAACAGCTGAACATCTGCCTGCCCATGTAGTGAATTAATTTCTTGCTTTGCTTTTTTTGTGTGCATAGCTTTTGCTTTCCCTATGAGGGTCCCTGTCTGACCCTCAACCCATTCTCTTCCAAATCCTACTGGTACAGGGAGTGAGTAGGCAGCTGCGTGGTACTTGGTTGCAGTCTGGGGTTAAACCATGACATTGAGTTAATTTAATAATTTTTCTTTCTTTTGTCAGTCAGTATTGATCTTTAGCTATAAACTCTGTGTGTCTTGCATTTTATTTGTTTTCTCTTGTGCTCGCTGAAATCTTGTTTGGTTGTGGTTTCTGAAGCTGGATTAAACCAGTTCGGGTGGTTCAGCAGAATCAACATGTGTTAGAGCAAAGCCTAGTCCTGAATGTTTGCTGATAATCTGGCACTTCTGCAATTGTTTCTCTGTGTCTTCACTTCTTGATGAATATGCAGCTGCATTAATTTGAATGTACATGGTATTTTTTCATTAAAAATAAAACAGAATACCTATTATTTGATTATTATAAATTATTACAAATCAGACCTCTCTCTCTCCCATACAGAGACATGTACTCTTCTGGCATCTTCCAAGAAACATTGTCAGAGTGGATTAACAGGATATGGTTAATTTGCTGCTTGCATTTAATTGCTCCCCACAAAAAAAGCAATCACAATGAGGAGCTGGAACCAACTCTACAAAGTTGCTGTGTTTTTAGTGAGTATCACTGGTTTGTGTGCATGGAGCACTAAGAGAGAAGCAGAGAACAGAGACAGCTGTGCATCTGTGAATTCATCCTTTTGATAATCCCAACCAGAAACTGAGAAATTGGAGAAGGTAGAACTTTTCAGGAGCAACTGCCCCTGACTTTGGCCATTCCCTTTTGACCCGCAGATGTTTTTAAACATGCATCTCTGTAATGGCTCTGTAACTGGTAACTTACGCAAGGCTTGCTTAGGGGTTCCTCACCTCTGTGGAGGTAATGGTTGTAACCAATCCAAACTGCTTAAATTGTACAGATTACAGTTGTATTTCTTGCACCAACTCTATTCACACTCTTCTTCAGTATGATGCTCCAAAGGGCCACAGCAGATCTTGATGAAGAAAATGGGATCTACATCCAATATCGTACGGGTGGAAGCCTATACAACCTGAGGCGACGGAAAGCGGTACTAAGACCCTAAACCATCTCGTCCGTGAGCTGCTTTACGCTGACGATGCTGCCCTCGTTGCTCACACAGAAGTAGCTCTCCAGCGTTTAACATCCTGCTTTGCAGAGGCTGCTGAGCTTTTTGGGCTGGAAGTCAGCTTGAAGAAGAAAGAGGTTCTTTATAAACCTGCGCCTCAGGGAGTCTTCCATCATCCCCATATCTCCATCGACAAATCAGAACACAAATTGGTTCAGCAATTTAATTACCTGGGAAGCATCATCTCCTCGGACAGTAAGATCGACAAAGAAATTGACAACAGGCTGGCAAAGGCATACAGNTCAATGCTGTCTCTGTAAAATCCTCAACATCCACTGGACGGACTATGTGACCAATACCTCTGTTCTTGAACAGGCTGCAGTCACAAGTATCGAGGCCATGCTGCTGAGAACACAGCTGCGTTGGGCAGGGCACGTGTCCAGGATGAAGGACCATTGCCTCCCTAAGATTGTGCTCTATGGTGAACTTGCTGCCGCAAGAGAGGAGCCCCGAAAAGGAGATACAAGGACTCCCTGAAGCAATATCTCAGCCTTGGCCATATTGATCATCACCATTGGTCTACTCTGGCCTCCAATCGGGAGGCCTGGAGACAAACCAGGTTTCCTTTGAGAACTCGCGCAAGATCACTCTTGAAGAGAAAAGACAACTCAGAAAGAGTCGCGTCGAGCCAATGCCACCTGGGGAATCTTTCTCTTGTCCCTTTTGCAACCGGACTTGTCTGTCGCACATTGGACTTTTCAACCATCAGCGAGCCTGCAGCAAGCGCGGGTAGAACCCTTCGAAATTTTTGTTCGCGAAGCCAAGCCATGAACAGTTGTATATGAGAAATGTGAATACTGGTATTCTGGTTTTGGCTATTTATGGAGGTAAATTCAGATCACCTTATACCTGAAAATTGAGAGTAAATAATTTAATAAAATCTTGTTTACAGAATGATCTTGCTGAAAATTAGATGTTGCTTGTAACCTGAGTAAGACAACCAACATACATTTTCTCCCTTTTGGCTGCAAATTAAAAAACTGAACTTATAGTGTGGGAAAAAATTTACCCCTTACATTTAAAAGGACAGCAAAAGTTACCTATAGGACAAGGGAAGCGTGTAGAGAAGATGTTTATTTGAGTATGCTGCGATGCCTCAAGGCCACCTGGGGCTGGAAGCACACCAGCCATTTGAAAACCTCGCTGTTTGTATTCTCCTGGTTACATGAGCTGTTACATATTCATTGTCTGCCAGTTGCAACATACACCCCTGAACATTGTGACATACCCCCCTGGACATGTACAGGGGGTTCCTCTGTACACAAAGGGCTATTACCCGGCTGTGATGATATATTTTATTTTTGTATGGTTTCCTATTCCCAGCCACGTAAGATTCCCTGGCATTAGGTCTTTAGACGGGACCCTTCATCTTACAGTCTCCACAGTACACCTAAAGCTCCCTTCTGTCCTATCACTAAGTTCATTTATTTATAACATTTTTTTTAATTCCCACCACCAAGCTCATTTACTTTAAAAAAACTAGATTATTTATTTCTCATATATAGTATGCTTATGTTTCCTCCATCCAGAAAAAATAAGATTTTCCTCATTCAAGAGTCTGGCATCAATTATTTCCTGAACAACAACTATTTAACTGTTACTAGAACAGTACTGATATCAGGTAACAGTGATCTATTACCAATCACACATGATGTTGAAGTAACCAAAAAAGAACTTATCCGTTTTGTGTTAAACATGATATACAAACATAGCATATTAACTGCATTTTGAATGCAAAGCTGACAGTTCACATTAATCTAATCTCATTCTCTTTTCGAAGGGTTGTAAATCCTGTTAAGGTGACTTTCAGAGACGGCCATGGAGAAAATTTAGACTGACTATCCCATAGCATGCACAAAACCAACAGTGTACATGCAAGTACCATCAAGGATTCACACCAGTTCTTGCCACATGGCTCCTGAACTTTGCTGCCATAAGGGTAGATTGGATTTGTTGGTAGCCTGATCTCAAGGTAACTTTAGTATAGATAGCTGCTGGTAGTTCAGCTCGAAGCAGGTTACTACAGCACTGGGCGAGGGTGGGGGGCTGTGTATGCATGTGTACAGAGCCAATCTGGCAGTTTCAGCCTGTTTTGTCAAGGTATTGTATGAATATAATACAATCTAGGAAGCTTTCAATCCAATTTTTTGATGAGAGATGACAAACAGACCAGGCAGCAGTGCAAGATAACTTCTGAGTGTGCAAGGGGGGGGCCATGTGTTCTTTATTTTACCATACTGAAAACACATCAGAGTTTGATTTTAATACTTATGTTAAACAAAACAGTGTTCTTGTTTAGTTCCTTGTGTCCAAAGCCACCAATCAGAACCAGCACTTTTGTTTGTTATTCCAGAAGTGAAATGGAGACCTAAACGGAAATGACAGTTCAGGGGATTAGAATCAAATAACATTAGTTCATCACCTTGCACTTATGCTATGTGGATAATGGCTATGCACTTTTTTAGATAGAATCAATCTAATGCAGTTAGAAAACATTAAATCAGTGTTTGAACAATGCTGTCAAAGAATAAGGATCACATATTTACCCTGGGTTAGTGCCAAAGATGTTGACATTTGAGAGCTAGATGTTACAGTACCCTAAATATTTGTTTTATTATCATTATGGCTTGGCTTCACGAATGAAGATTTGGGAAGGGCTCTACCCACACTTGCTGCAGGCTCACTGATGGCTGAAAAGGCCAATGCATGACAGACAAGTCCGGTTGCAAAAGGCACAGCAGAGATACTCCCCAGGTGGTATCAACAGGACACGATTCTTTCTGAGTTGTCTTTTCTTCTCGAGAGTGATCCTGTGTGTGTTCTCACAGGAGGCAGCAGCATGATGGATGGTCTGTCTCCAGGCCTCCCGATTGGAGGCCAGAGTAGACCAATGGTGATGATCAATATGGCCAAGGCTGAGATATTGCTTCAGGGAGTCCTTGTATCTCCTTTTCGGGGCTCCTCTCTTGAGGCAGCCAGTGGCAAGTTCACCATAGAGCACAATCTTAGGGAGGCAATGGTCCTTCATCCTGGAGACGTGCCCTGCCCAACACAGCTGTGTTCTCAGCAGTATGGCCTCGATACTTGTGACTGCAGCCTGTTCAAGAACAGATGTATTGGTCACATAGTCCGTCCAGTGGATGTTTGGGATTTTACAGAGGCAGCGTTGATGGAACAATTTTCAGAGTCGCAAGTGGCGGTGGTAGATGACCCATGACTCAGACCCATACAAAAGAGTAGACAGTACGATGGCTCTGTAAACGCTGATCTTTGTATTTTTCTTCAGGTGTTGGTTTCGCCAAACTCTTTTATGGAGTCTACCAGAAGCTCTGTATGCCTTTGCCAGCCTGTTGTCTATCTCTTTGTCAATCTTACTGTCCGAGGAGATGATGCTTCCCAGGTAATTAAATTGCTGGACTAATTTGAGTTCTTATTTGCCGATGGAGATATGGGGGTGATGGATGACTTCCTGAGGTGCAGGTTGATAGAAAACTTCTGTCTTCTTCAAGCTGACTTCCAGCCCAAAAAGCTCAGCAGCCTCTGCAAAGCAGGACGTTAAATGCTGCTGACCTACTTCTGTGTGAGCAACGGGGCAGTGTCATCAGCGTAAAGCAGCTCACGGACAAGGTGATTTAGGGTCTTATTATGGGCCTTCAGTCGCCTTAGGTTGAATAGGCTTCCGCCTGTACGATATTGGATGTGGATCCTGTTTTCTTCATCAAGATCTGCTGTGGCCCTTTGGAGCATCATGCTGAAGAACAGCGTGAATAGAGTTGGTGCAAGAACACAGCCTTGTTTCACACCATTGGTTATTTTAAAGGGCTCAGAGAGCGTATCACCGTATCTGACTTGGCCATGCTGGTCCTCATGAAGCAGGATGATCATTTTAAGGTACTTGGGTGGACACCTTAAACGTTCCAGAATCTGCCACAGACTTTTTCTGCTAACAGTATCGAAAGCTTTGGTGAGATCAAAAAAGGTTACATAGAGTTCTTTGTTCTGTTCCCTGTACTTCTCTTGCAGTTGTCTTATTAAACCCTCTACTATATTGCAGTGGTTTAAAAAGGAGAGGATGAAAAGCCACTGGCTAGTCTGGGGGTGAAAGACAAATACACACTGAAATATTGTGCACCGAAGCTCAATCTGTGTTGCACTTATTGCACTAACCTTTGCTGATTTAGATGTACAGCTTTCCCGTAGGGTGCCTAGTAAAGTACAACACTCCCCATGAACACCTCCAGCTTTCAAAGGAAGCTCAATAAAAGTAGCCAATAACTAACTGACAACCAGGCACATTTTCAGCCTGTCTCTTCTCCAGATGTTGGTGTAGTAAGCAGGAAACTACCGCCACTTGTGACCTACAGTCCAAAGCTGCTCTTAAGAATGTAAGGTTCACTTTTCTCTTTCAGGGAAAAAAAAGATATCCTTCAGTAAAAAATGGTTTTTTCCTAAGTATATCTGTTTCTATCACTTGGGAGAAGCCTCTTGAAAGTCTGTCTCTATACAATAAAGCTAATGTTTAGGTCACATCCCATGGAAGAGAAAATATTGTATGCTAAATCTTGATCTGTGCCTGAAAAAAGTTTAAAGCAAAATACCCACTGGAGTGTTCAAAAGTTGTGCTTTCCTCATCTTGGTAGGGTGCTCTAAATACATGAGTGTGGGAGAACCTGCTTTTTCACTGTCCTCTTTTGTCTTGGACTCACATCATGAGCGCTTGGTTAACAGCACAGTTTCTGCCATGGAGGTGAGAAGTGCCCTGTTGCCAGCAGGCAGATGGAGACAGTGGTGGGACATGCACATTTTTCTCCCATCTGATTGAGGTGGTAATCTTGCTTTCTTGATTCCTGAATGAATACTTTAGCCTTCCAGCTGTTTTATCAAAAAATCAAAGGAGAGGTCAATTTGGAAAGAAAGCTGCAATAACTGTATTCTGTGGGAGCCTGAGCCTACCAATACCAACATATTAAGTAAACTGAGAAAACATATACCAAATTCAGCATTACAGGGCACATAAGCCAAGTTTTAAATTCCCATAAGGCTTATTTGAGGAGGAACCAGGACTTGGGTAGAAACAGTAAATCTGAGAGCAAGATGCTTCATTAACCTAAGTTCTTTACACACTGCCCTACCCAGCTCATTGCCAAGCGCTTCCCCTCCCCCCCTTCTGAAATATGTGCTTAAAACTTGCTATACAAAAGCTGCCTGCAACTTCCTTAAGCGGCAAATTAATAAAAAACTGTAATTCATTGTCAATAGTTGCTGTGTGCCACTTTATCTTGCTGAAAAATAAGGTTGCTCTTGCACAGTGTGGAACATAGATAATTTGTAAGCTTGAACAATAGGTACTACCCACTGCAGGTGTAATTCATCCTGCTATGCATAAAACAAGGAAATTGAGTAACTAATGGTCATACTTAATTTAGGAATTCAAGGAGGCACTGTAGCAACTATACATCAGTGTTTCGTTTCTGCTAAAACCTGTATGTTCTACCAGCATTTCCAGTGCTCTGTGATTTGAACAGGAAAACGTTAAGTGCATATTTCAAGATAAACACCACCTTCAGTGTTTCTAGTCCAGTTTGTGGTCGCAGAAGTATACAAGTATTATAGATTTGCATCTGGTGGGTGATGCTTTATTTTCCACAGTGAATATGTTATTTTGTCTGGCTAGGCTTTGAATTCAGAAGAAATGAAGCACTGCATGAAAAGACAATGTACATGGAAAAGACAGGACCACATACATTTCCTCATGTCAGGCAGTTAGACTAGGAAAGTGCTTACTCACCTCTGCAGTTCTGCGCTTATTGCACCTTTGCAGTTTCAAATAGAGTAAAATTCAGCACTTTTTAATGAAGGCATTGAATCAGCTTGCTCTATTATGCCTTGCTGTGTCAAATTATGACAGAGGCCAAAAAGTTCCATATTTGTCACAATCTTTAGGAGTTAACTACAAACAATTAGATATGTCCCAAAAGCCAGTAAGTGTCCTAGTTGTGGGAAAAATTCCCCCTTAAATTTAAAAGACTGCATAAATTAGCTGTAGGACAAGGAAAGCAAGTAGAGAAGAGATTTATTGCAGCAAGCTGCCGTGTCTCCAGGTCTCCAGGGCTGGAAGCACACCAGCCGTTTGAAAACTGTGCTTTTTGTATTCTCCCGGTTACATGAGGTGTTACATATTCATTGACTGCCGGTTGGGACATACCCCCCTGGACAATGTGACATACCCTCCTGGACATGTACG
>VYXB01006173.1:0-18775 GCA_013397135.1 Pachyramphus minor
GTTTAATATAATTTTATCTGAAAATCTTTTAATTACTCCATCTGTCTCTTTATTGGCACATTCCTGGATAGATACATTTCCCTGCAATAACTGTGAGGGTGGTCACATTGATTGTAATGCCACATCTTCCATCCTTAAGGAAGGCATGTTACAGATACATTTGAGAGGAGACATTTTGGACTGGACACAGTGATATAAATTTCAGATTGATAGCTTCACTCCTGCCACATAACGCATCTTCCTTACACTAAAACATTTCTTTATCCTTCACATATCATTCTTATTTCATCACTTGGGAATTTTTTACTGACCCATTCAAGACTGAAAACTAAAGTTATTCAGCTACTCATACTAGTAAAATGTATTTTAAAAAAACACACTAAAATGCCATTATCTTTATTCCCTGCATATAACTAATATGGAATGTTCTCTGTGTTTCATGAAACCTATATTTATGGATCAGAGATTTATTTTATTTTGCTTTTATTTTTTTAAAATAGGATAGAAAAAAGGAAATTCTGATACTCTTGTCAGTATTTTACTGACAGCATGAAATTGTCTTGCTGTCCCAGAGGTTAATAAGAAAAAAAATCTCTTATCAGACATCAAAGAAAATGCAAAATTATCAGAAAAGCAAGCAGTATTCTTTCATTCTCTAATAATAAACAGTGCACGTTGCTACAGGAAACAAATGTACCCAATTGAATTGATAAATCCATAAATAAGAGCTGACTTTTTGCTTTAGATAAGAAAACTGAAAAATATTCTGCATGTGGCTGAAGCCAAACTTTATTAGCAATAGTGAGATTTACTAGAAAACACACTGCTTTTAGTGGTCTTTTAGCACTACCCACTAATACATTGTAGAAACTTGTAATAGAAACCAAACCCCTGGTTGAAGAACTCTCCATTTTTAGATAAGAGGAAGACAAAATACTGACAGACAGTATTTTCTGATTAACTTTATAGCTAGAAAGGAAGCAGAAATTATTAGGATCCAATAAAATTGTCCATGCTCCTTCAGCAGGCCTTAGAGAGAATATATTGCCTAAATCCAAAATGGTGTTGCTGAGAAACTACTCAGTTGCTGGTTAGTTCTGGAATTTCATAAACATGCTTCTTGTTTTTTTCATTTAAGCTTTCCTATACTACAGAGTTGCACCTTTGCAACCTTTCTGCATAAGTACTGTAGCCACTATCCTGGTAGTGGGAAATGAAAAGTTTCTTCTGGGTGTGTTTTGAAAGAAATGAGTGAACCCTGATAGTGCTCAGGGATCAAGGTTATAGTCCATATTTTCAGGGAAGACTCTAATGCTATGAATGCTGAGTACTTCATGTGTCTTCATAAATTCATTTGGTAGAGAGGTAAGGTGCTGGATGCACTCTCTTCTGTGTTTTCTTAGAGACCAGTCTGTTTCACATTGCATTTGGAGGGCAGCAAAATGCCTTCCCAGGGCCTGTTCAAAGGTGCCAAACACCTGCCTAGGACTTTCAGTGCTTACCTTTAGGCTGGTGGCTGGTGGCAAAAGGTAGCTCAAAAAGAATCAGTCAAATATGTATCCTCTGAATCCTAGGTCTTTGCTTTACCATGAATCATCTTAATTCTCAATGCAATACAGGCTTTAAAAAGATCTGACTTGTTTTCTTATCAGGAAAAGTCTAATAAACCTTCTTTTTGATTCAAGGTTTTTATTTGATTTCAGATTTTTTACTTTGAAAAGACACTATTAGTTTCATTTGCTTTGGATTTGCCAACATCTTGTTTCTCAGTTCCATTTAGCATCAAACAAAACACTAAGCAAGCTATCAGGAAATATTCTGAATTTTCAACAGTAATTATAGAAAAAGTAATGTAATACCAGAAATAAGCAAGGACTTCCCCTTTCTAATGTTAATACTTTTTTACCTTAAATGCAAATAAGTATCTGAGTTTTTTCCTATTACACTAAGAAATAAACAATTGTTTAAGGAAATGGGTGAGTTGTTCTCAGTGCTACAGTGCTGAGTCAGTCATGCAGAACTAATTTCCTGGCTGTCTCTGAATGCACATAAAGCTGCTCTGTAGCTGCTGCTGACAATGAACTAGTGACTGGAAAAAGGAATCTTAAACACAGTCACATCTCTTGACTGTTAAAACCCTTTACACAAAGCATGCTGATCTAATGCACTGTAGCGAGCAAGAAAGCAGTATCCTTTTTTTTTTGAATGTTAGTAAAAGAAGTTTTAATACCTGAAGCTGTTGCTAAGTAACCAACTACTTCCAAAATATATCTTTCTTGATAATAAAACTGGTTTATTTTTCTGCTAATTGGTATCACAACATTGGAATTTCAAAACTGGTCTTGCATAGTGGGAAAAATACCCTAACAATAGAAGATTGTCAGGCATAACTGAGGATGTTTCATTCACGTGGGAAGCATATTACAAGTCACTTAATCAGAAAATACATATTTGAATAAAACTGCCTAGCATTTTAGAAGAAAAATGCAAATGGAAGTAAGCTGCCTATGTAAAAAGGGACTTCCTTGTTTCTTTAGCTACATCATAGGGTGCAAAAAAAAGAACAGATGCCTGCCTTAATATATGATATTTAAAGCAGGCTCACAGATATTTTTGCTTTCATAAATAAGGTGAACCTCTTTGAATGGTGTTTCAATGCAAAGATGCTCAGAACCAAAAAAATCCCCAAAGCATCCATAGAAAGTAAAAGAAAAAACACATACACTCATAGATTAATTAAGACTTCAAGAAAACAGAAGATGCTGATAAGTAGCAACATTGCTTCTGGCTGAATGTAGATGTAGTGTTACTCTTCAGATAAACTTTAGAGGCTGCGAGAAGCAGGTGGGAGGAAAGTGCACTCAGATACAAGTTTGCAGTGTTACAGCCCACACAGGGATGTAAATGAAGATTTGGACACAGGATCTGCTCGGCAAAGCAGAAGGTTTTACTGCCCTCTAGTAAAATGCAGTTACGAAACTGTCTCTTAAAATGCATGCATGCTGAGTAAACCATTTCAGTTATTGTTACTGAAAATGTGATTAGTCTTGGATTCTCATCTCATTGTTTTCATAGTCAAAGAATAAAACATTTATGTTCAATCTAGAACGGTTTATTTTTGAATTAAGCAAAATAGCAATAATGAAGCACAAAAACAAGGTCTCTGTGGCTACATCTGCATGAACAAATCTCATGCCAAATTTTCAGCACTGTTATTAGCAAAAGCCTAAGTGGTAGCACTCCCTGAAAAAGAACTAAGTTTTCATAGTGCACTGCAAAAATTCCTGAGTCCTAACTACAGGGGAACTAACCATGTCCTTAGCATTGTATCAGCACTAAATTAACAGCTGAAGAGTAAGCATGATTTGTGTCCTTTAATTTCTGCCAGCAGCAACTCTGAGAATTGAATGGCAGCTGAACTGTTTACATAGTGCTTAGTAGCACTGTAGAGAACTGGAAGATATCTGCAGGGAAGTTGCAGATATTTAAAGGAGCAACACAAAGGAAAAAAAGAAATGAAATCATAGTTTTGTTGCCACACACATAGCTGCTCCATGCAGTGCTGTGCCTCTGAATTATTACTAACAAGGATGACATGAATGGATGTGTGAGGTTGTCATCTTGAAAATTCTGACACTGATGGCAATTATTGTAACTGTGTACATTGCGACTTGTTATGCAGTGGAGTGTCTGCCTCTCAAACACCAGGAAAAGTGCTTGGGAAAGGGCATGGACTAACCACAGCCTCATAAAGTACCTAGTGCCTTTTTTCCCCTCAAATGTAAAGCATAAAACTAGTAGGTGTTTCAGGAGCCATGTAGACCCTCTGGGAAAATTATATTTGCAATTCTCAACATCAGTCACTGAAAAGTACAAATATTCTGTCAATCCTACCACTGTGTTTGTATAAAGGAATGCTCGATTTCCATATATTCTTATTTATATACCTTCTTAGAAACTCAAATACCTGGGGAAAATGGGGCTGGAAATGAGGGAGTATTTCTAAAGTAAATATAAATTAAAATAAGCATGAAGAAATAGAAAGAGTTTATATTCATTCGTAGAAAAGATCCAAAGAGAGAGTAATGTAGCCTACTTCTACTTCTTGCACTCCTCTACCAGAGACAGATAATAGGGGCACTGTCTTGTGCAAGGACCACCACAGTGGAGGAACTTTCCAACCTATCTCTCTACCTTTGCATACTCTCTCAAGGTCAACCCATAACTTAAATCTAGAAAATCCTCCTGTCCTATCTTGTACATTGGTGGTGGTCTGAACCACAGAACCACAACTGGTTTCCTGACCTTTCCTCTTGAGACCTGCTTGCATGAGGATGACAAATCAGGCTCCCAAATGCTCCAATACTTTGTTCAGTGTAGGAACAGATGCAAAAGGGACGTAGCCGAAAGAGTTTTCACTACTTGTTCTGACATGAACAAGGTAATTTTAGGTAATTTTTCAATCTGGATTCATGGATTCCAAGGAAAAGAGGTCTGGAAGCGGCTGTGGGAGACAACCTCATGAAAGCTTCATATAGAAAGCAGAATCATTTGTACCTCAGTCATTGTTGACAGATGCTGACACTACCTGATCTGTCCTTGAAAGCCTCAAATAGCAGCTATTCCAGATACTCCAAGGTCTTTTCTGTCTTCATTAGGTAAGATCCCTAAAGAATCTTCTGTTTTTACTGCTCTTCTCTTTGCAAACTACTTGCCTCTTGTTCTGCAACTCCTTGGCTGAATCCTGCTCCTTTAAAAGCTGCATTACAATTAACTGTCTTAATGACTTATGCACTAAAAGAATATGAGGAAAAAAAGATACTGTTTTAGCTTCCTAGAAATAATAAACTTACCTTTTAAACACCAGTTTTATTTAAGATATACTTCTTACCTTTCACTTAAACTTTCTTAAATTAGAGAGCACAATCTATTAGTTTTAATTTGAAAATTATTAATTTATTATGTACTTTTACACTGCATTGTGCATGAGACAAGTATTGCATTATGATCATTTGACCTTCCATGGTACATTGGTAGCATTATTTATTATCATTTTGTAGACTTATTTTTATTGTTATGGTACTAAGCATATTTGGGAGTTTGAGCTATGTGACACTTGATCAGATTTATTTCTATTGAGTTTTGTACAAGTAGGTAGGAGATACGTTAGTGCTGTTTCTGTGAATGAAAGAAACTTACTCCCATGTTAGACACTTCAATAAAAAATACCTTCCATGATTATGAGTGCCTGTTAGGCAGCTCTATAATCTTATATTTCAACAGAATTCTGAAAGGATCTAAATGTGCAATGATGAAAAGACTTTAGAGAGTGCTCTAGGTAGGTAATACAACCACAGCTGTCATTATAATCTCCTTTAGGATTCCTGTTGATAGCAGCAAAATATTTTCTTCATATCTCCATTCCAAGATATGGCTCATATGTATACATGCATTGTGTTATAAAGAAAAGAAAGAAGAAGGGGGTTTTCAGTTGAAAGAATGATAGGTGTAGGCACCTGTAGCGAAAAAGTCTCAATTTGTTTGAATATAAAGTCAGGACCTGGACACTGCATTGATAAAATGTGCTGACAAGGCTTGGATATCTTTATTTATTTGCATTGTTTTTGGAAGTCACCATCACTTTTGGATGCAGTTCCTAATCTATATTTCTCTTCCTTTTCCCCCAAAACCAAACTCTCTAGTAGAATAAATACATAATTAAAGAAATAATGAAAGAAAATTCAAAGAAATTCCAGGAGTATTTTAAATTACTTTGGGGCAACAATGTGGCCCATGTATTTCTTGTCTTTGGAGATCTCAGATTTTCTAAGCCCTCACCAGATCAAATTGTGTGACAAATCATAATTAATTCTGAATGACAAGCAGGATTCTATCAATGTCTGAAAAAGATATAAACATTTTCCTGTCACAGATCTTATGAAATTACAGCCTTTGGATTTTTTTTTAGGAAAATAAAAGTGCAAGGAGATTTTGTTCCTCTCTTGGTTGCTGCACAAGGCACAGTTTTCTCCCTGCCCTTTGAGTATTTGATTCACAATCTTTTCCTCATGAGCCATCTCCTGTGTGAACATTTGATGAGGAAGGCCCTGCTGTGTAAATGGGGAAGCACATATTCACGTCTCTGCTATGCCTGATTTAGACCAGAACAGTGACTTTCATCCTTTTTTCTGTAGACTCCTGTGGTTTGCAAAACAGCAAATAAAAAGCCAAGTTCACGTATGCTGTAGAACTCTACAGACGTGACATTTCTGAAGGGATCCATATCTCCTTTGGGAAATGTATGCATGTAAGCAAACGGAGAGAGACTGAGAAACGGTGGACTAGACATTTGGAATAGTCACTCTCAATGATGTCTTAGCTCTTAGTCTGTTTGGAAGCTCACGTGTTTTCTGGATTAAATTGTTTCACTTCATAGGAAGGATTATGTATTCACTGAAGGGGCGAGGCAAGGGCTGATAATGCCCTTGTCTGTGAAGTCTCTGCAAAATATAGGTGTGGAACTATTGAGACAAAGTTGAACAGCTTGAACAGATGCTTGTCTAGAGCTTAGAGGCTGTTGTATTCTTTTCATTCCGTTTTCTATTTTTTTAACTCAATGCTCTATAATAATAAAAGGAAATCTTATAAAAGACAAGAGAATTACGAAAATTAAATCACTTTCAAGAAAATGATGAGAATAAGCTCTCTATATATATATGAATCCTGAAAGAATGCTTGGGTGAAATCAGCATCACCAATTCACTCCCCTTGTTCTCCCCCATACTGTGAAGTCTTTCCAAATCAGTGGCAAAAATAGGAATGATTGAATCACTGAAGCTGTGAACATTACAAGATGCACACTCCAACAAACATAAAATGCGTGAGTGCCTGGTGAGCATTAGGAAATCTGTCACTATGAACAATTGAAAATGACAAGTTTAAATAGACCGAGGAATTCCAGTGTTAACTTACTTTCAAACAAAATATTTTCAAAATTTTCGTGATCACTCTCTCTCTTTTTTTTTAACTGAATATTAGCTGCATGAAAAATAAGTTAATTTAAATTCTTTTCAGAATTTAAGTGCAAAAGTGGAAAAAAAAAGGTTTCTGGGAAAACTATCAAAAATGTAAACAAGATCATTCATGCACTGATCACTTTCTTGGTTTTTTTTGCTAGAACTTTCAAGAACACCTTTCCATACTATGAGTAACCCCACGGTATAGCCTCTCATGGGGTTCTGAACATCCCTCAGCTAAAGAGTCCTCAGTTCTTCTTGGAAGAAAGAGAAAGCTTTCTGTCTGAAAAGTCTACCATTTTTATCAATAACTTGTGAGAGTCCTGTGTGAGACTGATTCCATACTGAAAGAGTTCAAGCCCTGCAGAGACCCCAATCAGGCTGCTCCAGGAGCACCTCTCATATTGACTGTCACAGCAAAGTGGCAAGTGTGGGGGAGTGATCATTAAAAGCATTAGAAACAGTTTGCCTCCACAGTGTTTTGTTCTGTGAATTCTTTTAGCTTGTTTAATTCAATAGAGAAGAAGATAAAAATGATAATGAGGGCTAAGGAGAATGGGACTGTCTTGAGGTACTTAATACCCCTCTCAGTAGGCAGATGGATTATCTAAAAGGAAGAATAAAGATTGCATTTTTTGAAAGCATCTCTAAGCTTCAGGGAACCAGGGAAATTGTTTTCTGTTATATTTGTGGGCTCAGTCCCATCTTCAAGATATTTAACTACCTAGTACCCCTGAAGCACATAAATTCTGCTCATTTAGCTATCAAAATGGTTTTGTTGATTTTAGTATTTAACCTTTAGCCCAAATGGTAAAAATAGAATGCCAAGGAAATCTTCGTAATGTCTGTGAACGTAATAAGGGTAAAGTGTCAGAAAGTAGGTTTCTGTCCTTCCTACCACTCCATTCCTTTGCAGTATAAACACTTTGTAAATGACCTGTGCACTTTCATATTTCAACTTTCTTACTTACGCTGCATGTTAGATGGAAGTGCTAACTTTAAAATTAGTCATCCTAATGGGCAAAGCACTGGAAAAAAAGATGGATGTTTTGAACATAACAGGCTTTACATTAAATTCTGAGCACAGATTAGATGAATTGTGGAATTATGCCTAATACTCTTAAAGGGTTTTGGTGATCAAACACGCAGTAGGTCCATGCTGACATTAGGTCTAACACATCTAAGATACACATAATAGAGATCCAGGGTCCTACAGACCTGCAGTCCTACTGATTTATATTCAAACTTCTACAATGTAAAAATGTTGACTGAAAATGCCCATGTTTTTCTGTAGTCAACAGTTTCTCCAGTGGTGTTTCTGGACAGTCCTGACCCTGCATAGCTCACAGACTATGTGCTGTATGAATCTGCTGCAATACTGTGTAACCCTCTTACAGTGTAAGTAGACTGCTACTTGCAAGTTATAGCTTATTGCTGATGTGCTAAAAATATTTCCACCTTCACCATAGGACATTAACATGAAATCTGTTATGATAACATATGAAATTATATAAATTTGTAATATTACATTTCTTGAGAGATTTAAATTAGTGTATTTTATGTACCACTGATGTACTAGTGTTCACTTACCAGTGAGGAATGTTTTTTCCCCTCCACAGTATGGATAGTTAGTCGTTTGATTCTCCTAGACTATTTCATAAGATAAGGAGAGCTATCTAAAGCCCATGACATCTAAAACAGATAAACTCCTGCCTGAAATCTTCTCTCTGTCCAGGACTAGACTAGTCAGCTGAAGTTAAGTGAGATAAATCTCATCCATAACACAGAGGACACCTACAGAAGAGCTTCAGATCCCTCAAGGTGGGAAGTGCTCCTCATGCTTGCAGAGGAATCTGACAGCTTTGGCTGTTGTCAGAAGTAACTGTGAATAGTTCAACATGGTTAAGTACAGTGAAGAATGAAAAAGCTGATAAGTTTGAGTTGCAAACAGATTAACTATAAGTAATGAAATGGGTGTGAGTTTTCACAGCAAAGGATAAAACTAAATGACCATTTTTACTAGCAGTCAGACTGCATGAAAAAATAGCACTATCTGGTATTACCATCTATGAATATCTGTATTTTAGACATTTATAAATGTTTCTATTGCATTTTACAGCCTTATTATTTAAAGAGAAACAAATTGAAGAAACAAATTGGGTTTACATGGCAAAGTTTTGGTAGCTGGGGGCTGCACAAGTGGTCTTTGTGAGAAGGAGCTGCCCCCATGTCAGACAGATCCAGATCCAGCTGGTTCCAAGACAAACTCACCCCTGGGCAAAACTGAGCCCATCAGAAACATCAGGAGCACCACTCCGATAGCATATTTAAGAAAGGGAAAAAAATGCTGCACAACAGAAGCTGGGATAGAGGAGTGAGAATATGTAAGAGAAACAGCTCTGTAGGCATCAAGGTCAGTGCTCCAAGCACTGAAGTAGAGATTCTCCTGCAGCCTGCAGAGAGTGCTGCAGGGGCACATGTTGTTCCTTGCATCCTGTGGAGATCCACCGTGGTGCAGATATCTAGGTGCAGCCACTTCAGAGCAGCTGAATGTCCCTTAAACAAAGCAGTGACTCAGAAAGGGCCCATGCTGGAACTCCTGGAAGGAACTGCAGCCCATGGAGAGAACACAACACAGGAACAGGTTTGTTGACTGACCTGTGACCCCATGAGGAACCCATGCATGAGCAGTCTGTTCCTGAAGGACAACATCATATAGAAAGGACCCACAGTGGAGTAGTCAGCCCATGGAAAGGATTTATATTGGAGAAGTTCATGAAGGGCTGTCTCTAGCTGGTAACCCCTAATGATGGAGCAAGTGAAGAGTGTGAGGAGGAGCAGCAGAGATGAAGCATTATGAACTGACTATAACTGACCATAACTGACCCTATTCCCTGTTCCACTTCACTGCTTAAAGCTGAGGAAATAGAAGATTTAGGAGTGAAATTGACCCTGGGAATAAAAAAGGGTAGGGGAAAGGTGTGGTTTTTTTTGGTTTGGTTTGGGTTTGTTTGGTTGGTTGGTTGGTTTTGGTTTTGTTTAAATTTATTCATATTTCTTATTAATGTACTCTGTTTAAGTAACAATAAATTAAATTATTTTTTCCCAAGTCCAGTCTGTTTTCCCCATGACAGTAATTGGTAAGTAATCTCCCTTATCTCAGCCCATGAGTTCTTCATTATATTTTCTCCCTATGTCTTCATTAGGAGGGAGGGTGATAGAGTAGCTAGGTGGGCATCTGGAACTAGTCAAGGTTAGCCTACCACAACACAATAAAATTTGTTTTTTTCCTGAACATGAGACTCTGGAAACAGATGTCAGGCAGGAGACAGAAAAGTAATTTACTGGGGATGAAAATAAAGTCCCCAAAACTCTAAGGCTTCATCTATACACAGGGCTAAAGCAATGTAATTAAGTATATGATTAATCATGTCTCAGTTAACAATCTGAATCTTTCCTGGTGAAACCAGATTTAAACATGCATAAGACAGGCTAGTTGAACTAAGATAAAAGGATGAAACAGTCCAGTACAACTTCATGGAACAGATGATGAATTTCAGACTAATATAAAAACAGCCCCTAACCAGTACAAGATACAGAAGGATTTTTTAAATATATAAATTTCATAACAATTTCAGTCCAAAATGATTGTGTTTATTTCTATATTTTTTCACATTTTAAAATTTCTCATTCTTTATTACTTCTGTATTCACCTGGAGTACTCCATGACTCCTAATCATACAGTCTGTGTGAGCTGTGGTAGATGAGACTGTAGCATTTGAATAAAGAAATTGAAACATCTGAATTAGACTTCCCCTTGCAGAAACACTTGTCAGTTACTGAACTCGTCTGTTTCCCCTGTGAACTGATGCAAGAAGGGCTTTTAAATGTGTGCCACTGAAGTGCATTTTAGAGGCTCTTGTTTTCAAAAACTTTTCATACCACCCTCAAATGTATTTAACTTTTTCTTACTGCTTTTTTTGGCACTTGTCAAAATAATCTATAATTCAAATCTGGTTTGCCAGTTTGGAATTTTTTCTGTGTCTACATCCTCAAAATTGAAAAAACTGAGGACTCTCTAGGAAAAAAGGTTAAATTCTAAAGGCAGTTTCCTGGCTTTGAACTTTTTGCACTAATGCCAGTAACAGAAAGAACAGCCACAATGAGGAATGGGGATATGCTCAAACTCCACCTTCCTACTTCAAAAAAATTGAGGAAAAGGATTTAGGCAAAATGAAGTAAAGTTGACCTACAAGATATGTAATGTTGAATGCAACGTCTTATATTACAGGTAAAGTATCACCTGCATTTTTTGGCCTGTTCCAGGGATAACACACTTGCAGACCACACCAACCTGCATCACCCAGTAACAGAAAATGCATGATTTTCTTTGGAGACAGGCAGAGGAGCTCTTCACACTGACATCATGGAAGCGGATGCTTTAGGAATACTTCAGAAAGACTGATGAGTTGGATTTTATCTTTTTTCAGAAAAATTTTCTGATCTTTTTTGAGCAGCCTTTCTAATATGCATGTCAGAAAAGAGATTGCTATTTCTGATCTCCATAAAAGAAATGTATGAGTAAAATACGGCAGCTATTACTATTTCTAGACCGGGCTTTGATCTCAGTAGCATATTGCAATGGCTGTTTAGTAATTAGGTGCCATTAAAAGAGGATGTCTATCAAAATGTTAACAAGGATGGTGGTCAATCTCTGCCAGATTTATTGAAAGCAAATACATTTACAAGTTCCATCATAAATCTTGGTCAAGTAATAAGATTCTCGACTTATCTTCCACCAAGTGGTTAAAACATTATGCAGGCAAAATAGCATGGTACACAACAGTTCAATTTCATCAGCTCTTCACACAGCAATGAAATCAGAAACCAGTATTGTTCAAATTTTGATTTATTTCATTGTCATGTATTAGCCTAGAATATATGCATGCATGGAATATTTTGGCTGAATACATGTTTAAAATCCTTAAGAATTCTCTTATTTCTGTTGGAATTCTAACAATAAAATGTCAAACTCTTACTAAATAGCAAAATCAAGTATGCACATTTTTAATATTTCACTTTGAAATGTTTAAATTAGTATTTTGAAATTATTGCTCCAGTCAGCCCTCACTTACATTGATATTGATGGACACAAATAATGTGTAGAACCAAATTATACAGAACTGTTTCTTGAATCTCCTAACTTTCATTGAGAAGTTCTAAACAAGAACTTGTTTACCCTGTATATCTGAAATAATACACTATATAATGCAACGTTGAGCTCAAGGTGAACTTTCTAAATTCTGGGCTATAGGATATTATTTGTCATCTATCTCAAAAATGTTGAGGCATTTTTTAGAGTCATTTTTACTTTGATGCTGGAGGAAACCACATAATGGTAAATAGTTTTCTTGTGAGCACATTTAACATGGAGGTAGGAACTTGTGGTTCATCTTCCTGCACTGATCCATGACTGAACAATCAGTTGGTGTTTAGGGAATTCATATAACTAGTATGAGATGTGGTTTCAGACTCCCTCATTTGGAAAAGGGAACTGAAATTGTTTGATCCTCTTCAAGGTGTATTCTGCTCACAGAATACACAAAGAACATAGTGTCCTCCAGAATTTTATAGCTTCTCATTTCCTCCATCTAAAATTATGTGGGAAATTTGGATTAAATTGAGAAGTAGTCTGGGGAGAAAAGAGTAGGTTGTTTAAATGATTATGCTGCTGAAGAAGAAATTCTTCCCCAATATAAGGCTATACTTACCTAAGTGGGTCTGTTTACAACTATATTGAATGTTAGGTTTAATTGTAAATTTATTTTTAAGCTGATCTTTTGTAAAAAATTCCTTAGATCAATCCCCAGCAGCTGGCCATATCTCAAATTCATCAGTATTTGGAATGTTCAAGTGCAACATAGTGATGTTTATAGGCCCTTCCTGCTATGTATGGAATTTATCCATATACTGAAAGTTGTAACTGCAGTAAATCCAGCAATGGTGATTCTGCAATTTTCTTGGGCTGTCATTTCTAACCTTCTACATTTCTAGCCTTCTATTCCCTTTTCCTTTGCTTGTGATTAGATCAAGTAAGGAAAGAAAGAAGGTCTGATCCTAAAATGACTTTGAAGAGCGTATTTTGGACCAATGTAGGGTGGGTCCAAAGTATATGGATGTGAAAATGGGGATTTTGTGTCTTAAATCATGTGAAGATGACCTTCAGATTATACCCTGGGGATAAATGTGTGTTATATTACTCGATGGATATTGTTCCTGAAAGGTGTTACTGACTACTTTGTTCTGCTTATGTGAGCAAAACAGTCAGATTGGAATTGATGTTTATGCACTATGCATTCACTTTTGGCATAAATTCAGTTTAATGTTTCCATTGTATTTATCTTTTCTGCTCTTTTTGCATCCTGTATAAAGACTGCACAGACAATATTGAGAAATTGAGGAAGAATAGTACATCAGTTTGTTGATTTTGTTATAGTTTCTATCCAGAAAATTTTTAGACTTTTGAATTAAGCACTTAAATATAAGTTGCTTTTTTCCTATGTTTGAAATGCTGGAAGCAAGACACAATTTTCTGGATTCACAGTGTAGCACTGAAGATCAATATTACCCTCTATGAATATATGTTGTATCTTGGCTGACTATACAACACAGTTTGGAAGCTCTCCCACAACTAGTTTCAAGCACAGATCCCCATTTATCATGTAAGTAGATATATAATTTGGGTTTAAATGACCGTGTTTTTTTTTTCCCTTTTTTTNNNNAGCCCTTTTTTTTTTTTTCCCTTTTTTTTTTTTTTTTTTTTTATCCCTGTCCCAGAAAAGAGGAATTTGATGACTTGCTGAAGGTTTCAGGAAGCCCCAGAGAAATGACTGCAGTGTTTCATGATCACTTAGGACACACAGGATTTATGTACTGTGATAAACATGATCTGGCTACCTAGATACACTGCTGTTTGCAATTTTAATGTCTGAAGGACAGCAGCAACTAAAGGGCTCACAAAGTATATTATGGCATATTCTCAACCATATGGTGTCCTTTCTGGATATTTCTCTTGAGTTTTGTTGGGAAGAGGATTAAAGGAGAAGAAAATGTATTTCCTTGGCTAAAATTCTGCTCATTCATAGGAGAAAATGTCCAGAATTATATCCTTTCCCTACTGACAGAGTATTATAACCCTACAATTAGCAACTCATGCCAAACATTGTTTCTGTGACTAGTAGACTGCAAATTGATATTGGGCACCTGACACACAATAGTTGGTGGCAACTCTGTATAGCAGTGTTACAAATCTAGAGAATTTTTGAAGAAAGTTAGTAGCTATAGTTGTTCTTTCAGAACTCCATTGTGGAGGAGAAAAGCAGGAAGTGGAATCAGAAGGATCAGGGAAGTAATCAGGAATGAGGCATGAGTGGAATAAAATGGTGTCCAAAAAGAGTTGCATATGATACCATGGCTCACTGTAACCCTCTCTCTGTAGCCCCTGCTGTAAGTTCACAGCAACTTACCTGGGTTTTAGCTGCTTGTGTAAGAGGTCCAGCTTTGACATGCTCCAGCTGTGTCACCTTGACTCAGACTGCTGAGACAAAGCTGTGAGACCGTCTGTACAGTGATAAGAAAGATAAAAATTACAGAGAGCAGTAGGAATGCTGATCTGCGATTGCTAGGAGATCAAGCATTCATGAGAAAAAACACCCACATGAAATGCTAACATCTTAAAGAAATTAAGATAACTGGAGGCTGTTGTAGTCAGGGGCAGCTGGGAGCTGCCAGATTGTTGTTGGTCCATGAGGGCAGTCAGTCCTGATGGAGTGGGAGGAAGGCAGCAGCTCTGTACCCATGATGATGGCTCTTGGGAGCCGTGGGCACCAACACTTTTCTCCTCACCACCATCTACCTGGCTGGTAAACACTCTCCAGATACTCTACTGGAGTGTGAGCACACCTGTGCTTAAGCTCACAGTCCACTAAATACTAACTGTGTTTTACATGCACTGGCCAATAAATAACTGCTCCGAACCTGTGAGTTACCTGTATTTTGCTTGCAGAGTATTTTTTTCCATGCTAATGGTGCCCAAACAAACTGACTATAAAATACTTTGTAGAGGTTAAGGGGTGATTTTATTATTATGCTGGGAAACCAGCTTTGAGAAAGTAGCAGCTTAATAGAAAAGGAACATGATCTTGGAAGAAGTGATTTACATTTGTAGAATTAAAAAAAAATAAAAAAATAAAAAATTAATATAGCAGAAGTTACAGTGTTCCTGTGTTAGATGAAGAATAATTTGCTGCAGCCATACATCTAGGAGAGCTCTGATGCTCAGAGCTATCTGACATTAAATCATGTCAAGCAGGAGCAAACAGCAATTGAAAAAAAATCATTAATGTTTTTAATTAGGTTGTCTTGAAGTCTCATCTGCATTCTAAAAGCAAAGGGCTTTTCAGTAAAAATCATGGCCAACTTCTGTAACAAGGAAACTGGCTGTACTCAGACTGAATTGGGCCCTAAATTTGTTGCTTGGCAAGAGCAGGGAAATGTTTTGCTCTGGTGTCTGACTCCATTGGCAGTGGTGCTTGTTAATCACACAACCCATTACAATGCACTGTACAAGGAGGAATCTCAAAAACATCTTATTGCTGAGCTAAAGGCTATAAAGTGCAGTCTTTTCTGCTAACCAGATTTGTGTTCTGTTGTGTTTAATGGTAGTTGTGCCAGTGCATGATTACTCACAAATGGTGACTAGAGACTGTGACTGAGAACCCTCAGTGTGAGTGCAATGAGGGGAGGACCTCGGAGCTCATGTTTTGAAGCAATATTTAGGCTAGCTTAACACTGAGCAATAAAATGGAGACAATAACATGGAAAAGGAAGGCTAAAAATGTTTAATTACTTTACCCTGATGACCCTGCTCCTTTCCAAATTGGCAAGTAGGAATTGGAACTTGCCAAGCATGTTTTATTTTTAAATCTTTTATTCGCTGGCCAATCTGCATATTGCATCAGACTTCATAGATCTTCTTTACAGTTTTGTATGGTTTTCCAGCCTATACATACCTGTGTGTTCATGCACACACACTTAGAGAACTGACACATGCAGGGGCAATTCTGACTGTGGGTGTGTGTGTGTGTGTCCATCCCCCACTGAATTTTGTAACCAGGTAAAATCTCTGAGTCATTCTTCTCCCTTTACTCAGTGTAACAGCAGCAGCAAGGTTAGCACCAAGCTGAGCTCTGCAGCCCACTGAAGGAAGTACTCTGCAGCCATGCAGTAACCCTTCAAGGGAGGAATCCCCCTGTCCCCAGTACCTTCCATCCATCCAGCTCAGGAAAGCACCCACATACAGAGTACTTTAGTATGTTGGATGTTCCTTTTCATCTGGGAGATGGGCAACACTGCAGCTGTGTACACTTTCATTTGTACTGCCCAATTCCTGTCCTCCTTTCTAGTGCAGAAACAACCCAACTAGCAAGTAACTAATATTGTCTGCATATCAGCATTCCAGTGAGTGTGACTGATTCAAATTGGGGTATTGGTTAGTAAGCAATGTTAGGCAGTATCTGATGGCTAGTAGCTCAGTGAAGTGTAACCTTGTTCACTCAGTCAAATTACAGTTATTTTTCCATTTTTCTATTCAGTGAGAAAAAAATAGCGACAGTAGCTGTTTTTCTGGGAATAAGGTATTTGAATCCCGTTTTTTGGGATGCCACAGACTAACGTCACTTCATAACTGAAGAGTTTGAGCTAACTTCCTAGAAGGATTTTCATGCACATTCTGGCAGTTGCATGCATCCCTGGATGTGCACTTCCACCCAGTGTTGCATGGTCCAAAAGCTCAATAATTTTTTGTATTACTGTTGTGACTGAAAAGGGCTGTCCTCATCACTATGCCCTGGCTGATCAGCAGAGAAAGTAAGAAGTGTGACAGGTTGAAAAAAAGACCATAACTTAAAAATACAAACAATGCACTTATGGAGGTGGGTTCCTGTAGTTAGCGTATTTTTAATTTTTACAAAAGCTAATTATTTATTACCAATGTCTGGCTCAAAATAATCCTACAAAATTAATCATTTCCAATTTTAAACATTTGACAACTACAAGGCAAAATTAATAAATGGACCTTAGCAATAAAAAGCATAGGCTTGTTTTGGAAGTACATGCTTTTCCTCTCAGATGAGAAAGGAAATCAGATGTAGCTATGAATTTGGGACTTTTTTTAATCCTTATATATGAATATATATGTGTATATATATATGACTCTATGTGGATTAGTGAAGGGAAATATTGTACTCATCTTTGAAAAAGGTAGAAAGGACTCTGGGAATTACCAACCTGTCAGCCTCACCTCTGTGCCTGGAAAGATCATGGAACAGATTGTCCTAGAAGATGTGATAAGGCAAATGGAGGACAGAAAGGTGATTTGGGACGGATAGCACAGCTTCAGCAAGGGCAATGCCAACTCAGTGGCCCTCTATGATGGAGTGATTCTATCTGTGGATAAGGGAAGAGCTACATATGTCATTTACCTGGACTTTTTTAAAGCTTTTGACATGGTCCCAGACAACATCCTTCTTTTTAAATTGGAGAGAGAGATGGATTTGATGGGTGGACTCTTAGATGGATGAGGAATTGGTTGGATGGTCAGAGGGTTGTGGTCAATGGCTCCCAATAGACACTGCTGACAAGTAGTGTCCCTACAGGGGTCCATATTGGGACCAGTGTTATTTAATGTTTTCATTAACGACATGGACAGCGGGATCAAGTGCCTCATAAGGTTTGCAGACGACACAAAGCTGAGTGGTGCTGTTGACACACTTGAAGGATGGGATGCCACCCAGAGGGATCCAGACAAGCTCTAGAAGTGGGCCCATGGGAACCTCAGCAGGTGTAACAAAACCAAGTGTCGTGAGCAGATGTAGGAGAAAGAACGCAACACACCAAGGGTTCTTGAGCAAAGCGAGACGTGTGTACTCCCACTTTATTCAAGGGGTGTCTCCCCAAGGAAGGAGGGGCTGACACATATAGGGGAGCATGAGAGGGTTCTAGAAAACAGGGAGGAGTTTGCCAAATAAGGAAATGAGTGGGCAAAGAAAAGTACAAACTTGGAATAAGGTGGGAGGGTACAAAGCCTTATATGCAACTTAGGGGAGGAGAACATCCAAATAGGGAAAATGGTGCACTGCAGCAAATTTTAACCAATAAGAATTAAGGAATAAACTTTAAACTATTATGAGGGAAAAATGTTTTTAGAACTTGGGGTACATTATTAAAACAGCATGCATTAACATAATACTATAAGATAATGGCTTTCAGAGTCCTTTTTATTCTTCTTCATCTTTCAGTTCTGGTGAGATGTGTTTCCTATATGTTCTGCTTTGGATAGATTTCTTTCTTCCACAACTCGAACTGCTCTGCGTTGCTTCCCATAACCAAGTACAAGGTGCTGCACCAGGGTCAGGGCAACTCCTGGTTGCAGTACAGGCTAGGGGATGAACGGATTGAAAGTAGCTCTGAGGAGAAGGATTTAGGGGGGGCTGGTGAATGAGAGGCTGGACCTGAACCAGCAATGTGCACTTGCAGCCCAGAAAGCCAATTTTATCCTAGGCTGCATCAAAAGCAGTGTGGCCAGCAGGCCGAGGGAGGTGATTCTGCCCCTCCACTCTGCTCTGGTGAGACCCCACCAGGAGTCCTGCATACAGCTCTGGAGTCCTCAACACAGAAAGGACATGGACCTGTTGGAACAA
>VYXB01006173.1:19131-87449 GCA_013397135.1 Pachyramphus minor
GCTCTGGGCAGCTGCTGCAGATGGTCTGTAGCTTCTGGGAAATGGCATAGAGGGTGTAGAATACACAGTTTGGGTTACACCCACACAGTGATGAACTGGTCCCAGGTGTTTTAACTAGGACAGGGATGAAGCATCTCCCCTATGAGGAATGGCTAAAACAATTGGGGTTGTTCAGCCTGGAGAAGAGAAGGCTCTGTAGAGACCTTATTATAGCTTTTCAGTACTTGAAGGAAGCTTATAAGAAAGATGGGGATAAACTTTTTATTAGGGCCTGTTGCAACAGGACAGGGGGTAATGATTTTAAACTAAGAGAGGATAGATTTAGATTAGATATAAAGAAGAAATTTTTTTCAGTGAGGGTGGTAAAACATTGGAACAAGTTGCCCAGAGAAGTTGTGGATGCTCCATCCCTGAACACATTCAAGGCAAGGTTGGACAGGGCTCTGAGCAACCTGATTTAACTGGAGATGTCCCTACTCATTGTAAGTGGTTGGACTAAATTACCTGTAAATGGTCCCTTCCAACTCAAACTATTCTATGATTCTATGTATATAAAGCCTATCTCTAATTTTGAAAATATTTCTGTTTTTGTTTTAGATTTTAATACAGCTTCTTCACATATTCCAACAAATGACGAAAGTATATTGCAATCATGTCAACTCTGTATCCAATTTATTTTTCAAATATTCAGTGTGCTGAATCATAGTTATCTTAAAGACCACATTTCTCCTCATTACCTCTCAGACTGACTGTGCTCTATAGCAGCAGTGTAACCAACAAAGTCCAGGAAGAATGCATTCCTGTGCATTCCCAGGCTTATTAACTGCTTAAGACTGTATCTTCTTAGCTAATATTAACTCACATGTTTTAGTCAGATTCTATGCCTCCTCCTTTTCTGGTAATTTTCTTCAGTGAAGAAGAAAATTGCACAAAATTGCAAGTATTGCACAAAAATATTATCATTAAGCTGAATAGTAGAATGAGTGACCTACAATACACGATGAAACACTCATAAATATTTTTTTTTTTACCTTGTAGAAGATTAGATTTCCTAGATATAAAGGATAGGAAATTGATGTGTACAAATTAACAATATCCTTTACCTTCTGTGAATTTTGAAATACATGAATTTGGATGTAAGGAAACAGAAAACCTTGTATTGCCATGATTTCCAAAGTATAATAACATAGGGGACACTTGTAATCCATAAAAAAACTCAGATATCTATAAATTGTTATTCTACATTAAATAGGTCAAAAAGGGAAATTCGAAACTTCACATCATGTCAAAGAATAAATTATTTTTTTTAGAATCTTTAGTTCTTCCAGGTTTACATTTTATTGATACAAAATAAAGTAAATTTAATATTTTAATCATTGCAACATATTAAACACAGTTTTCATTTCTCCTTTTACCGATATTTATACAATGGTAGTTTAGAGACAATGTCATCTGAGGTGGCTTAGGGTAGTTCAAGATTGTGTTTAAGATTTCTTTGTGAAAGATTTATTTTGAGCTTTTCAGCTACTGGCCCAAAAATTTGAGTTGGTCTCCTATAGGGCCTGCGCATACCTGACAGACCGATGTAGATATCTTGGAGACCCTAGGATATTGCAAGTGGCATTAGGAGCTGTGTTTATTCAACTGTATTGTCTTTTTCAGATAGATTTTATAACACTTAACTTCAGCCATCAGAAAGTTAAAGGAAGGATTCAGTTCAGTGTTAATACACAAATTAGGTCTCTACCTCTGTTATGTGGCATATATATATCATTCCTGTGCTGATATCTCAGACAATTTAGGAAATCTCCAAATGGCCCTGGGTGCCATTTGAATTGATTAATTCAGTTGCCAGGATTCTTACTGAAGCCTAGTTGATAAGAGACTTAAGTGCAATTCAGTATATGTCAATGTTCATTTAATATTGGGTTAATTCTGCCCACCAGGATGAAGGACCACCGCTTCCCTAAGATCGTGCTCTATGGTGAACTCGCCACCGGCTGCCGCAAGAGAGGAGCCCTGAAAAGGAGATACAAGGACTCCCTGAAACAACATCTCAGCCTTGGCCATATTGATCATCACCATTGGTCTGCTCTGGCCTCCAATTGGGAGGCCTGGAGACACATCATTTATAATGCTGCTGCCTCCTTTGAGAACTCACGCAAGATCACTCTCGAGGAGAAAAGACAATGCAGAAAGAATCATGTCAATACCGCCTGGGGAATCTTTCTGCTGTGCCTTTTGCAACCGAACTTGTCTGTCGCACATTGGCCTTTTCAACCATCAGTGAGCCTGTAGCAAGCGTGGGTAGAGCCCTTCGAAATTTTTGTTCGTGAAGCCAAGCCATGGTAATTCTGCCCAATTTTTTAATCTGCTTTAGGCTGTCATTAATTCTTTCTGGAATCACCAAGCTAAGGAGAAAGCCTATAAAATTAAGTCCTCTCCAAACCTTAAAAATTTACGATACATTTGAGGGTTTAAAGCAAAACACTTAGGTTTGGGATAGTTTAAGGCAGATAAGATAAAAAGATAAAACATATCACAGGTGCAAATGTGTTTAGTCTCTTTCACACATTAAAATAAGAGGGATCAAAAATCAAGAGAAAGCATTATTTTTATTCTGAGCAATTCATTCTTCATTAAACTAAAGTTAACTGTTAACCTTAGCTACACACAGAAAATTATAATTCCTGAGAGCTCTGACATGTTTTGCCATTTCCCACTGCTGCAGTGTATGAGGTTATTGCCCTAGCCCTCTGTCCTAAGCAGGCAGTATATCTGTTTCTCACTGCTGCAGTTAATAACCTGGTGTATGAACTTAAACAACCGCTGATTGCAATTACCATCCTTGTCTGAGAACTGCAATGCTACATAATAGACACGTTGCCTGCTCTGTGTCCGTGCAGTAGAGTAACAAACAGTTGACTATTGTAAACTCTTCATAAATCACAGCATAAATATAAAGATAACATGTCAACCCCTTGGTAGACATCTCATTTAGGGGAAAAAAAACAACCAATGAAATCCAAACCATACCAAAACAATGAAGGGCATAGATTTTTTTTTTCATCAGAAGGATCACATAAGTTCATATCGCAAAAGAACAAAGCAGATGGTGATAAATGCCAGATTGTCTTTAGAAATCTGGTGAGAAAGACCATTCCCTAGATCAAAAAATTTAAATCTGTAACTCACATGACTTTATCATCTTAAGAACTTTATGAAATAAGGAGTTTATATACTAATAATATATTTCATTATATTATATAATGAATTATATTAATAATATATTAATTATATATGTAATATATTTCATTATTAACTGGGTAAATTCACAGGAATTGGACTTGTTTTTTCAAAAGAGGGTATTTTAAAATTTTGGTTTGCTGAATGTTTGGAAACATTTAATCTTCAATCCCATGCAGACTGAGGGAAATTTCAAGAAGATTTGAATTTTCTGTGAAATAGAAAATTTCATTTTGGACTAACTTGTTGAAACATACACTTAAAATATGATTTATCATGTTCTCACAATTGTGCTAAAAAATCAAGGTCTGTTTTCAGTTATTACAGTGGTGGAAATCACATAAGCTCTTAAAAGTCTGTGCCCACAGGTCTTTCACTCTATCCATTCCAGACCTTACAATTTATCTATAGCAGCACCCTTTTCATATATAATATCACTAAATTAAAGCTGGACTGCCTTTCCATATTTTATGCAATAAAATTTAGTTCATTAAAGCCAAGTGGAATAAAGACGTAACCTTATGAAAGACAGATGTCAACAGACAGACATGGGAAGACCAGTAAGATGATGGACATTTAACAAATATGAAAGCTCTATGCTCTATTTTATTATAGTTATTGTCTATTTTAAAATAACTCCAATTGAGCAAAAGGACAAAACTATATTATTCACCCTTCTGTTTTAGAGGGGTCTGTTATGCTCATTATTAATTATGGTTAGTATAATAAACATGCCTGGAAGAAACACCTCAAATAAATGATCAGACACATGGAAAAAAGAATTGACCTGTTTAAATGTCAAGAAATTGCACATTTAATTAGTAAGCTTGTTATTTCTCACAAGGAAGATTATCAGATGACAGCATTCATATTTTAATTAGGAGAGAATACCTTTGCACTCCTCCTCAGGCAGAGAAGGAAATTTGTCATGCAAAATGATTTTCTTTGGGAACTGTTCTGCTTTGACTGCAGGCCCAGACTCTCCAAGGCAAAACTGCACTGAGATATTTAGCATAGATACCTGAACAACCTGGAGAACCTTGGATAGTTTCTTTGACATGAAAATGTATAGAAGACTATCCAATGGTCTCTTCTAGTTAAGGGGAGTTTTACTGGTGTCTTAACAGAGCCATAATTATGCCCATAGACCAAATTTGACTTCAGGTCTGTAGAGTTTCCATATATGCCTTTGATCTTCTATTTTGATCATTTCAACTAGCTAGCCATTCCCAATCAGAAGACTAATTCAGCACCTATTTATGGTGACTTTTGGTCTTCATGGTTTTAATTGTCTTTGATTCCAGCAGAATGAAATGGCTACACACTTCCCTTACCTCAGCAGCAACATCTGTTCACTCTTTTTCTTTAGTCTCTCTGGCTAATGTTCTCAGCTCACTTCTGAGCTAACAGGTGTTGTGGCTGTTCATTTCTCGTGACACTCTTTGATGGGCTTCACTTTGAAGACTAACTTCCTTTTTTGCTTTTCAGCATGAAATTGAATGTTCCATTCCATCTTTAATATACCAGGTAGCTTTTATAATGGTGCTTGTAATCTATGGTGTTCATCAATTATGATTTCTTGTTAAGTATATGAATATGTGTATATCTATCTGTCTATCTATCTATCTATCTATCTATATGTATATATCTAAAAATCCCACCACATTATCCTGATGATTGTAGCTATAGTATCCTAGCAACAGCCTCCTTTTACGAGTTGTTTTTCAACGGGTTAGTGTCCAGAATTTTTCAAATAGACTTAATTATGCATACAGCTTCTCTAAATTTTTCTTTTTTTTATGCAAAAACTTCTTGATAAGGCAACTGTAACAAATAAAATGCCAAATAACCTATATTTTTATAGGATTTGTTGTCTTTTTATAAAGTCTGGCTTTTTATAGTAATGTCATAACAAAGAGAAATAGTTCTTCTCTTAGAAAACCTCCCATAGTAAATTGATAAAGGTTTTTTACATAAATGATTTTCAGAAGATGTGTTTTTTCTCTGGATTTGTTTTCATTGATTCTGTTTTTGAAAAATGTGTTTTTGAAAAATGGTGCTTCACAAAGAGTGTAGGATGCCTCCTCTGTGCACTCTTTCTCTGCTCCAGGCACCTTTGACTCTGCTCAAGGGCACAGCTTCCTACAGGACATTCATCCTATAAGAATCTGGGTGTCTAATTCTTGAGTTCAGATGCCATTCCAACATGGATGGTATGCTGACACCTAACTGGCAAATGTCTTAGTCAGTAATTAGATCAAACCCTCTGACAACCAGAGCAGCAGCGTGGAGGAATATCCTTGTCAATAAGGAAACAGTGAAATGGAATAGATAGGTGGAAGGCAATCAGGAGAGACATCTGTGGTTATTATTCTCTAGACATATGGAAAACAGTAATAAAAGTTATCCTAATGCTGTATTAGAATCTTTATTTTAATTCTACATTCACTGTAGCACATAGATTATTTTCTACCTTCTGGTTCTGTAAAATGTTGTGGAAAACATGCACCTTTAACAAGACTTCAAATAACTGTTATGGTTTTCATGAGATGGTATTTTAATTTTTTGTTAGCTGGGAGTTTAAATCTATAGTTAGTCCATTTTAGTCTCACAAAATGGTAGAAATCTAAACTGACTAGACTTTGAGCCTTATTTGAATGTTTCATAGACAAAAGGAGAAAATACATGACATAATAGCAATTATACAACTATATCTTTGCCATTTTTTTCTGTGTTATTAACTTTTTGAGGTCTCTTCTGTAACAAAATTAATTGGATTTGATTTTTTTTAATTTACTTATTATGTGTCTATGTGTTGATTAGCACTGTTGCTCATGTAATGCTGGTCTTGCCAGCATTATTTAGAAATTTGTTATTTACCTGTGGAATATGTCAGCAATTTTGTATAGATAACTTCAGAGAAAAACAACGAAAGAAACCCATTGCATTTATCACTGAGGAGGCAGGAAGGCAAAGACCTTCTGGTGATGTCTCTATCACTCCCTGTGGCAGATCACAGAAATATAGCTTTTCAACAAAGTAAAAGATAGAAATTACAGGAGTGCTAGTGCAGTGGAATCTTTTAAATATTTTATACTTCTTAAATTATTTTCACACTCTTCATATGGTTTCTAACATTTTCCTCTGATTTTGCCCTTCTTTGATGAGTAGACTATGATATTCCCCAGGGAGTTCATAACATTATAACACTCCCAATGCTGTGGAGAAATGTTAAGAAAAGGAAGAAGAGAGCTGCTGGAAAATGTTAAGAAAGAGTTCAAAGCACAGTTTTTATAGTCAAAAAAGACTAGTGTGATTGTTTACTCTGACCACTACATGAAATAGCCCTGGAAACCTGTTTTTCATCTTGCTTAAAGCCCTTATGAGAGGACACTGCAAGTACCAGCCATCTGCAGCAACAAACTGTGAGTCAAGAGAATTGGACATATCTTAGTGAGATTTAGCAATAAGATGTAAGCATGACTGAGAATGGTCTCTTGTGGCTGTACTATGGAAAATGCACCATTTATATTCCAGCTATCTCCATTCACGTTAACTTACTAATGTGTATAAATGTGTAAAGGAAGAGTGTCATGAGGATGGACCCAGGCTCTTCTTGGTGGTGCCAACAAACAGAACAAAAGGCAATGGGTAGAAACTGATGCACAGGAAGTTCTTTACTAGGCACTGGAACAGATTGCGCAGAGAGATTGTGGAGTCTCCATCACTGGAGATATTGAATAACACTCCTGTGCTATGTGCTCTAGGTTGACCCTTCTTGAGCAGGGAGGTTGGACCACATGACTGTGGTCCCTTCCAACCTGACAGATTCGGTCATTCTGTGATTTCCTTCAGACTTCATTCCCTTGGTTTCAGAGGCTTAAGTTTCGATGCTCTCTTGACCCAGGAAAGAAAGGAGAAAATGCTACATAATTTATCCATGCAGACATACATGTTTCTGCTGTACTGGGCAATAACAGATGTTTACACCAGGATATCTTATTCAAAATATTTCATATTTTATTTCTGGCTGGATGCAATAGGATTTTTACATAAACAAAGGACAAAATAACAACCCTAAACAAAAACACAGATCCTCTCTTAACTGTGTTAGGAAGAGAGTTTAAAGGAAATGAAGGTTTATGAATCTTGTTAAAGTACTGCGAATGTCTTTCTATAGTGCCTAGGGCATAATGGTTCTGGTTTCTAACCCTGGCCCATATCCCACAATCCCTTACCCAAAGACCTCATATGCTGAGTTTATACACATAATGAATAATCAGTGGCAGGGTTAAATTACGTGCCACTCAGTGCAAATTCCCAAGGTTCCCTTTGGTGGAATTCTACTGTGACTGACAACATTAGTGGAACAAAGAATGCATCTGCTGGAATACATGATTGCAACTCCTGCTTTCTCAGAATTTCTCCCTAAATGTGTCAGTGGCTGTACTATTTGTATGAGTCAGAAAGATAACAACACTTTACCCACATAGCTGTGAGACCAATGAAAATGTAACAGGTTTCTCTTGCCAAACTGGAGTTAATTCCAGGTCAAGTTGGGAAAAAAAAAAAAAAAGAAAAAAGTTTTCTTTTCTTGAGTTCTACTGATGACTGCAAAAGCTTTGCAAGTCTGGAAAGATGGTTTAGCTGTGAAATGACTGTTAAATTAAGAGTTTAAAGATCACTGTTTCCTAAGTACAGGAACCATGTTCCCCGGCATGTTTTCTGTGATAACAATACCCTTGGAATCAAGAAAGAGCAATACTCTCCTGGGGTCATAAGTGATAAGTCACAAATGCCTGGAAAAAAAGAAGGAGATAATAGAGGGTGAAAGATAATTAAAACTGCTATGGAAGTATAAAATGTGTACTTTTTTTAATGGCAAAAACAAGCAAAGAACGAACTAGTTAGCATTTACATGAAATTCTCAGAAAAAGGAAGTTAAAGAAAGTATTATTGCTGCATAAAAATATCTTTCATTTTGCAGATGGTTACCTTCCTATTCCCTGCCTTTCACCCATGTGGGAATAGAGTAAATGGAAAGTAGTGAAAAGCAATACAATGAAAAACTAAAAAAAACTTGCTACAACATATTACTCTAGTTCACAGTGAATTGTTTTTATAGTCAGAAAACTCTCAGATTTTTAATGTGAATAAAAATGACACATTTAATTTATTATTGTGCCACAGTAGTGAAAAGTTAGAAACTACACAGGACTGAGTCGCTTACAATCAGATCTGAAAATCACCAGAAAATAAAAAAAAAGGTGCGATTTAGTTACTTACATAATCTCTACTGCTTTACAGAGCAGTCAGTTCCTCCTGCTGTAGTTGATGTGAAACCTAGATGTTTCTAGAGGTGAGACACTGTAGAAAATAAAACACTGCCAACTCAGACATGCACAATGTGAATGAGTCACTTTGAGTTATAGCTGCCTAGCAAGCAAAAAAAAGTAAAGTCTCAGAAATCTTGTTCAAACTTCAGGTTTCAACTAGGCTTCAACTCTGTAGAAAAAAGGGTGAGACTGTCTCTCTATCTATTTAGGTATGGCAATAAACTTGGATTTTGCTAAAGGCCACTATCCCTGGTTAGTTTAATCCTAAAAACTCTCGGCTCAAGCGTCGGTAATGACTGGTAAAAATAAAGCCTCCTATACTAAAGACAATGTTAGAAGACAAAGAACATATCTTCCAAATATCGAGGAAGAAAATAAATGCCTCAAGAATAATAACTATTTGAATATCCACAGTGATACTACGGAGGCAAGTATGGAATGGTTCTTCACACAGCACACAATAGAAGTATTAAATACGGCAGTTTTTTGTAGTGGGCAAATGGCCCTCAAAAACTAAGCTCTATCTGTTACTAAATTATTTGCTTCCAAAAATTAAACACACTGTTTCTTTCATGCGTAATGGAACATGTGTTTCACAACAGGACACTCCTGACAATGGCTTTCCTGTAACATTAATGTTCTTCAAAAGTAGCATATTAGGACATAAATACATTGCTAACAAACAACAATGTATTAAATGTTTTGCATACACATAGAAAGAACAAAGTTACACATAAACAAGAAAATAAATCTACCATGAAAGTTTTCAAATTTAATCAGGTTAAGAGTCTTAGTGTGTATGAGTTTGGGCACAACAAAATGAAAGAGTGAGTTTAGTGGCTAGAATACAGAATTTAGAATCAATATTCCTAGATTTTATTCTCTGGTGCTTACTTGGCATGTGACTTTGGGCAAATCATTTGAGAGCTTTTTGCCTAAGGTTATTCACCTTTCAAATGAGATATTTACATGATTTATGAGGATGTCATAAGGCTCAACTCCCAGGATATTTGCAAAGGTACAGAGGTACCTCTTCACTAAGAGGTACTAAGGCAGTGAGATGTAAAAATGGTAGTACATTGCCATTGCTGCTTTAAACATTTTTTTTTCCTTAATGATGGAGGCAAATTGTGACTGTGAAGTATGTCTTTATACTTCCAAAGCTGGAAAACCATCTCACGGGTTCTTCCCAGTACAAAACTGGCTTCCTATGTTGTAGTATAAAGAACGAATTCTTTGTAATCACTGGTGCCCTGTGGGACTGCACTTGCTACCTTTTTGCTATATCATTTTCAGAAGTCCTGCAAGATGAAACAGCAGCCAGGAAAGGCAGTGAAAAGAAAGAAAAAATTAAAAAAATAAATCTATGTTGCAAGTCATTAGAGCAAAAATCCCTCTGCTTTAAAAACAAACAAACAAACAAAAACAAACAAACAACAACAAAAAGAACCAACAAACAAACAAACAACAACAAAAAAACACAGGTCCCTTAATTGGGCTAATTTATGATGAAACTATAAATTGAGTAAATGAGAGACGTGTTGTTTTGTTAAGAAGAAATGGCTGTTCCCCCATTAAGAGTAGTCTTACTGTTTAGGTTGATAGATTAAAGATTAACTGCCTGGAGAAGCTTAGGTAAGCCACTTGGTCGCTGTGTACTTGGTGGGGAGATATAAATTTGACCTGGCAAAAGCATCTTTATACACAGAAGTGTTGTCCATTGTTAGGACCTGGTGATGTATTTCAGAAGGAAGAGTACATGTTGATTTAACTTAACAAATGACAAATGTCCAGTGAATTAGTTTTCTTCTGTGTAAAAGCATCTCCTAAGACTTATTTGAAAAGCCATCAGGGATTCTATCAGCTGGCATGATCCAAATTCACAGCTCAGGTCTATGAGGTATGAGACAGTAGTCTTATCTAAATAGGTAGAATGAGTGAGGAAAAAAATTATCACAGAATCACAAAATGATTGGAGTTGGAAGGACCTCTGAAGGTAATCTGGTCCAATCCCCCAGACTGATCTAGTGGGGCCAGAGCTAGTTGTCGAGAACCATGTCCAGATGGCTTTTGAATATCTCCAAGGATAAAGCTCCACAACCTCCCTGGGCAACCTATGCCAGTTCTCAGCTACCCTCACAGTGAGGAAGTGTTCCCCGATGTTCAGACATCAATTCCTGTGCTTCATTTTGTGCCCATTGCCTTTTGTTCCATCACTGGGCACCACTGAAAAGAGCCTGACTTTATTCTCTTTGCACCTTCCCTTTGGGTCATTTATACACACTGAGATGAGACCCCTCTGAACCCTCTTTCACCAGGCTAAACAGTCTTTTGTCAAAGGGGAAGGGTCCAGAGCTTTGGTCATCTTTGTGGCCCTTTGTTGGGCCTCATACTGAGGATCCTGGAACTGGACACAGAACTCCAGGTGTAGCCTCATGGGTGGGGAACAGAGCAAAAGGATCACCTCTCTTCTCTTGCTGCCAGTACTTTGTCTAATGCAGACCAGGATACTATTAACCTTCTTTGCTGCAAGGGCACAGTGGTGGCTCATGTTCAACTTGGTGTCTGCCAGTATCTCTGGATCCTTTTCTGGAAGGCTGCATTCCAACTGGGTGGCAGGAAATTGCTCATCCCTGGGTGCAGGATTTGGTGCTGCTTCTTGTTAAAATTTATGAGCTTCCTGTCAGCCCATTTCTCCAGCCTGTTGAGGTTCCTCTGGTTGGCAGCAGAACCCTCTGGCATATCATCCACTCCTCACATTTTTGTGTCATCATCAGACTTTCTGAAGGTACACTTTGCTTCCTCATCTAGGTCATTAATTAAGATTTTGAAACAAAATGGACCCAGTATGACCCCTGAGGTACACTGCTATTAACTGGACTCCAATGAGACTTCATGTCACTGATCACCACCCTCTGAGTCTGGCCATTCAAGAAGTTAATAACTCACCTCACTGGCTGCTTATTCAGCCCATACTTCAACAGCTAGTTTATGTGGATCTTGTGGGAGATGGTGTCAAAGGCCTTACTGAAGTCCAGGTAGACAATATTCACTGTTCTCCCCTTGTCTACAGGCCAGACATTTAACTGTAAAAGTTTAACAAGTTGGTCAAACATGATTTCCCCTTAGTGAACTCCTGACTAATCCTGGTGACTTTCTTATCATTAATGTACCTGGAAATGATTTTCAGGATTAGTTATTTCATCACCTTCACAAGGATTGAGGTGAAACTGAATGACTTGTAGCTCCCTGGGCCTCCTTGCCTTTCTTAAAGTTAGCAGTGACATTTGTTTTCCTCCAGTGTCCAGGTACTACTCCCAGGGTCCACAATTGATAAAAGACTATCCAGAGTGGCTTTGCAATGACATTTGACAGTTCCTTTAGTACTTGTGGGTCCATCCCATCAGGGTGCATGAACTTACATATATTCAGTTTGCTTAAGTATTCACCGACATCTTCTTCACTCCAGCCTTTCCTTATTGTCTTTTTGTTCATCCAGACAGGAGTCCTGAGTTTTTGCCTGATGGTATTTGTTGGAATAGAATACTCTTGAGCTTGGACGAGGCAATCATTGAATAGTAACTAATACCTTTCTTGGGTCCTCCTTCCCTGCAGAGCCTTATCCCACAGGACTCTTCCAAGCAGATCTTTGAAGAGTCCAAAATCTACCCTCCTGAAGTCCAGGGTTGTGTGTTATTTTCACCCTCCTCTCTGCCCTGAGGAATCTTCTCATGGTCTTTGCAGCCAAGGTTCACAGAATATGCCAAGTTGGAAGGAATCCCACAAAGATCATCAAATCCAATTCTTAGCACTGCACAGTGCTAAGATCCCCAAGAGTCACACCATGTGCCTGAGAGTATTGTCCAAACACTTCTTGAACTCTGTCAGTCTTGGTACTATGACTGCTTCCATGGGGAGTCTGTTCCAGTGCCCAACCGTCTGGCTAAAGAACCTGTTTCTAACATACAACCTAAACTTTCTCTGATACAAGTTCAGGCCCTTCCCTCGGGTGCTGTCACTGGTCACCACAGAGAAGAGATCAGTGTCTAACCCCCCACTTCCCCTCATGAGAAAGTTGTAGACTGCAATGAGGTCTCCCCTCAGTCTCCTCTTCTCCAGGCTGAACAGACCAAGTGACCTCAGCCGCTCCTCATATGGCTTCCCCTCAAGGCCCTTCACCATCTTTGTTGCCCTCCTTTGGACAATCTCTAATAGCTGAATATCTTTCTTACATTGTGGTGACCAAAACTATTCAACGTGAGGTTGCCCCAGTGCAGAGCAGAGCAGGATGATGCCCCTGCTTTGCCTGATGACCCCTAGGACATGCTTGACCCTCCTGGCTGCCAGGGCACTGCTGACTCAGATTCAACTTGCTGTCAACCAGGACCCCCAGGTCCCTTTCCATGGCACTGCTTTCCAGCATCTCATTCCCTAGTCTGTACATACACCTGGCATTGCCCCATCCCAGGTTTAGAATCTGGCACTTTCACTTGTTGAACTTCGTATGGTTGACTATTGCCCAGCCCTCTAATTTGTCAAGGCCCCCCTGCCTTTGAGGGAGTCAACAGCTCCTCTGAGTTTTGTGTCATCTGCAAGTTTGTTTAGTACCCCTTCCAGTTCTGCATCCAAATCACTTATGAAGATGTTGAAGAGCACAGGGTCCCTAAGATGGAGACCTTTTGATCTTCACACCCCCAACAAGTTCTTCCTTGGTGGTGAATATGAGTTCCAGCAGACCACCTTTCCTCATTGGCTCAACCATCTTTTTGAGGAGGAAATTATTATTGATGCACTTCAGGAACCTCACAGGTTGTTTGTGTCCAGTTGTGTTGTCCCTCCAGCAGATATCAGGGTCATCAAAATTTCCCCTAGAGGATCAGGCATTGCTCTTCCCAAAGAGACTGTATTCCTCTGTTTCAACACTCTAGTTATGGGTGCCATCCCACTCTGTTTCCCTGATCCCAGTAAGATCAAAGTCATGCATCTGCACAAAGATGTTTAACTCATGATGTGAATTCCCCATAATTGCATGCATTAATGTACAGCCACTTTATAGAGGTAACCCAGTATGTTGAGTTGTTGGACAGGGAACTACTTCTGGGGTAGTCAGAAAGGTTGACAATTTTGGCAGTCCTTCCAAGACATCCAGGATCCTGGCCTCTGGAAGGCAGATAACCTCTGTAGGTGATTGATTTGGTTGACAGTTGTGTGTCTCTTTCCCCCACAGCAGGAAATCACCTACTACGATGACTCATCATTTCTTCCTGGTAGTCTTGCATATTTAGAGTTAGATGACCCAGGTTCTTTGCTCGTAGGCACATCTGGCTTCTCTTCAACTTTGAGGGGGGTGAACCAATTTTGCATTTGTAAACCGTTAGAGGAGGCAGGACCCTTCTTTTTGGAACCAGAAGTCACCAGCTTCCATCCTGCACTTTCTCCAGAGGTTCTGTTTACCACGATGGTGAGGGTTCTTCAAGCTGTTGAGTTTCAGAGAAGATGGTGCCTATCTTTCTTTCACCTTCTCTGATGGTGAACCTTTCCATGGGAATTCCATAAAGGAAATGCAGAAATGGAGCATCCGTTGTGTTTAGAATCCCATTGACATCTGCTATTTGTGACTTCCCAAAGCAAAAACAGAGAACAAAATTACAGATAGGAAGAAATGTACTTTTAAAATTGCTTAAGAGGAAAAGTCCCTTAAATATTAGTTGCAGGTCCCTACAAAGTAACTTACAGGTATATCTACATTAGCACTGAATAATTTTATGGCAGAAATCATAAGCTATATTAAAATGTTACCCACCAAAAAGTAGATAAAAATGCTCATTCTCTTTTAAACAGACTTCATGGATTATGCCATTATATTTAGTTAATAGAATTTTGTCCTGTTTGAATTGGCAGGAAAGTACCTATGGCCTAGAGAATAATTTTCAAATATCAGAATACTTAATCTTTAACAGATTTGTTCATGAAAACTGCCTGTGTTTCTTCTTCTGAAAATTTGTTATATAGATGGATTGTTATGTTATCAGTAGCAGCAAAAGGTAACTGGTTTTTGATAAGTTTATTGTAATTGGTGGTTACTGGGGATGTGAAAAGTTCATTAATTAACCAGGTTAGTGAATATTTAAACAATTAATTTCCTTTGGCTGGCCAAAATATGTTACTAAAATACCTTCAGCACTATGTAATGTTTTAAAAAATATATATTTAAAGCCTTTAAACTGCCTTTCAGATAGAAAGTGAAAGATCTGCCAAAGCCCCAATGATCTGGATGCCACAAGTTATAGCATAAATTACTGCCTTTGTTTCGCCACTTTCATCTCCCTACTACAACATAAAGAGAAATGAGGTGATGTAGGCTGACTTTACAAATTCTTCTGAATTTCTGAAAAGCAGTCAGCACCAGGCTGCAGAAGGAGCACCAGAGAACATCGTGGAGATCCTGTATATACCACAGAAATTCCTCTCAAAGCATATTTATGGAAACTTGGTTTTGACGCAGGGGAACTTTCAAAATTGAAGGCAGACAAATTTTAAGTAGCTTAAGAGAATGAGCAGAAAACAAGTATAATACCAAAATACCAAGCAAGGTACATGTGGCACCCCTGAACAGAAAAACAACATTAAAAAAGAGAAGACAGCAGTTCAAAAGGAAAATAATTTTGAATTGTGGAAGAAATTATATTAGAAAGAAGCCTATGTTAAATGAACAATTTTAAAAGCTGTGTTAAAAAAATAAAGAAAGAATGACTGATATTCTGACGCAACTGAATGCAAAAATGAAGATTACGTGTTACACCATTTGAAAAAAAATGAATATGATTTGAAGATGCATGTCAGAAGCTGAAAGGGCTAATGCAGATACAATGAGACCTTAACCTCTTGGTTTGACAAGAACTTCCTTTTGACAAGAACTTCCTTTTACACAGATAATTTTTCCTTTAAAATACATAAGCCCAGTTGCTTCACCTCATTCTTGCCTCTGACTTTAGGTTAAATGTGCTTCAGCATACTGAAAACACTGTTGGTCAATGACAATTTTAAGGCAAAAATAAAATATAAGCTTTCCATGCAAGTCACAGATGGAATAATCCTCTAAGTGATGTAAGATCTTTATGGCTAAGGTCCTTTTCATTAAAATAGTTGAGAATCTTTTCTGCAAAGCGAAGATCTTTGAAATTGTGTTTAAAGTTTTAGTGTTCCTCATAGAAAAACCTCCAGGAGAAATGATTACTTGTCTCCTATGCTCTACAATCATTGTACTAACACACCCTTAAATGTCAGATAAAATGCTTTCATAAATAATATATACAACTAAGTATTTGCCTTAGATATTGCCTTTTAAAATTCTGGTAGTTATTCACCACTTACCAGAGAAAATCATATCTCTTTAAGTAGATGTTTTAAGCTGGCAGGCAGGGGGTTTCACTGGGCTCAGTTAAATATGAAGTATACTCGAGATATGTTTTCATATGCATTCTTTTTCTTATTTTTTTTGTATGTTACCATAGAATAATTTTAAAATGTAAATATGAGAGAAATATTTTTCCTTGTTATCACTCATTACATTACATTGTTTTGTTGCCTCAAGGAAAATAATAGAACAATCACATAATATTTTTGCCTTTCTCTAATTCTTCCTATATTCATGGAGGTATACAACCTCATTAAAAATTATTATTTGCTGCTCATGAAAGTAAAATAAACACTTTTCAAAGTTTAGACTCACTTTCATATGTGAATCTTACCTAATAATAAACCACACTACTTTACAAAGCTTTTGAAAGACATGTCGATTAAATATTTTTAACTGTTTAAATAAAGAAAAGCTATCACTAGATGTAAAATGTGGATTTTTAAGCTGGATATTCAGCTTAGCCAAATAAATGGCTCTGCCTCTTTCATAAGATAAGGGGTTTTTTTCTTAATTTTATTGCATGAGCATTTGCAATCTCAGAACTTCTTTTATCCTTACATTAAATAATGAAATACAATGGAGGCCAATATATGTGACTTATAATTGGCACTGATTAGGATCACAAATGTGGTCAACTGGTTGAGTAGTTAGGCAGTAGCTTGTTAAACCATGGAAATATAAGTACATTTAATTGTATGATTACATCCGTATTTATCAAAAGTATGCAGCAAAACTTCTACAGTAAGTAGACAAAACTTCACTGAATAAACACTACACTTGTAGGATTACTTAATTTAACACTTGAAAAATCACAGTTGAATAATTATTAACAGATTTTTTTAAAATATGTTTTGTCCTTCTGGCACATGGAAAATCCATATAACATTGCTTATTACGCCTTCACCGTCACAGAGAAGCATTTGAATTTCACTTTAGTAAAACTGAACTGTTTCCTCACCACTTTAAGCTTGCTACAGATGAAAATCCTTTCATTGAAAGTCTGTGTGATCAAATCTGCTTAAGTCTGTTTCTCTGATTCTCTCACCCTTTTGTGTGAAAGTTGATGACAGATGAGTGGGTAACAGTGAAAAGCATAATACACGTTTTAATCATGCTTGCCATTCAGAGTGAAATTTTCTTATTACAATGTCAGCAAAGATCCTCCTGGGAGCTTACTTGTGTGGCATAAATTTGACCCCTGTTTAACCCGGGGGTGCTATAGCATAAATAAACATCGCCCACAGCTTACAGAGTGCATTTTTTTGTTAAGCGAAGAACAAATAAATTTTGAGCTCTTGAATGAAGAAAGTTTCCCAGGAACGTTTCTTCCATCTAAAGCTGTCACTGAGAGCCACCTGAAAAAAGAGATGAAACTCCTGAAATACTTCCTAGCACTATTGTCCTGGTTAATGGGAAGAGGACAAGGGAATTCAAAGCAAGTTCCTAAGTGATAGTCATATGGAAAGGTTTCTTGGCACCAGAAGTTTCAGGTGATTAAATTTGGCATAACTTACATCAATAGGGAAAAAACTATTAAAGAATGACAGGTACACTGCATACAGATTAAATTACAGCATTCTTCCAGTTTCAGACTTTATGAAAAGAGTTTTGGTATAGGAAACGTACTTTTGTAATGATGACTGCATACCCACCCACCTGCAGGTATGTTCCATTTGGATGGCAGATGCCACGTAGCTGATTCTGATAGAGGTAGATTGTTACAGAGGTCATCTAGAGATAGATGGTAGATGTCTGCAGTGACAATTACATTCACCAGGGAGCAAACTTGGGCACTGAACCCTTGTCTGTCCAGACTGCTTAATTGTCAGTTTGCTTACCAGCTGTCATCCAGATCACTACCATTAGCTTTCTGCCAGACAAGAGCTAGTGATGTTTCTGTATTTGGTCTAAAAAAAAAAAAACAAAACCAAAAAAAAAAAACAGAAGGAAAAAGAAGAAAAAGGAAAACCTAGTTCAGAAAAGTCTGTGCTACTTTTGGTTGTTCCTTCTTTCCATAGTGCTACAAAGTATAACTTTCCATAGTTATACTACCCCTTTAACATATGCTAGAGCACCCAGCATGTGCATTGCATTATGCTTCAAAAGCATAGCTCTGCTGGCCAGCAACACACTGTGAGAACCCAGATTCATATCTCACTAGACTTCTTAATTATTGTGTCAGATCAACCATCTTGTCTGTGTGCGTGCCTGGCGAGGGCCCATGGTCCCACTTACAGACTCCTGGCAAGATCAGAAGGCACATGGTCTGCAGCCAACACGGTGGCCTGGACCACATGTGGCAGTATCGGGAGCCCTGTGGCTGGGCTGTCAATCAGATAAGACCTGCCTGGTAGCCCACCCACACCATGCCCCCTGGAACCTCTGGCTGGCTATGGAACCCCTCACTTCAGCTTGAAGGCACTGAGTGATCAGTGAACCAGATGTCCTGCCTGGGAGGGATGGCCACAGTAGACAAACCATATAAATAGAGGTGCAGAAGAGCCATCTTGTCCTGCCTTCTCTCCTGGAAGCTGCCATCATGTGACTCCCAGCGATAACTATTTTCCTCTCCTCTCTTCCTCTCTTTCTTTACTTATTTCTTCTCTTCATCTCTCTTTTCTTCCCTTACTGTTTTCTTTCTCTTGTGGGTAATTTAAAACCCATAAGAGTTGTATTTCACTAATCTGTGCGTTGTCGTGTGCTGGGTGCTTCTCTTTGGTTGTTTGTTAGTCCTGCAAAATCCTCTTGCCAAAACATTAATTTTCTCAGTAAATTTAAAGAAGTTCTCTTGGGAAGCACTTTTAGTGTGTCCTCTTTATGCAATTCAAGGTATCAAAGAACCAAAGAGTTTGAACAAAATCTCTTGGAGTCTTAAACTCCCAGAAAAACTTGAAACTTAGGGACAGGTGTTTTAGATACACTTTTCATGTTGCTTCAAGCACTTCGAACTGAAAAAGCATAGGGAAAAAAATACACTGTAGGAGTCACCGAAGCCATGTGCTCGGGTGGCCAAGAAGGCTAATGGAATTCTGGCTTGTGTCAGAAATAGTGTAGCCAGCAGGACCAGGGCAGTGGTTGTCCCCCTGTGCTTGGCACTGATGAGGCTGCACCTTGAAACCTGTGTTCACTTTGGGGCCCACATTGCCAGAAAAACATTAGGGTGTTGGAGCAAGTCCAGAGAAGAGTAACAAAACTGGGGAAACGTTCAGAGCACAAGTCTTATGAGGAGCAGCTGAGGGAGCTGGAGTTGTTTAGCCTGGAGAAAAGGAGGTTCAGGGGGAGCCCTTATGACTCTGTAAAAGTACCTGAAAGGAGTTTGTAGGCAAGTGGGTGTTGGCTTCTTCTCCCAAATAACAAGTGATAGGAGAAGCAAAAATGGCCTCAAGTTGCACCGGGAAAGGTTTAGATTTGATTTCAGAAAAAATTTCTTCACAGAACAGCTTGTCAAGTAGTGAAAGAGGCCGTCCAGGGAAGTAGTTGAGTCACCATCCCTGAAGGTATTTTAAAGATGTGTAGATGTGGCACCATGTAGACATGGTTTAGTAGTGGATTTGACAGTGTTAAGTCAGTAGCTGGACTCAATAATCTTTGAGGTTTTTTCAAACCAAAATGATTCTGTGATGAGGTGCCAGAAGAAGGCCAATTGCCATGCTGTAGCCCAGCTTGCACACTCATCGTAAACATCAGGAATCGTATCTAGTATAAGCCATTTGACCTATGATCCAGGAACTGATCCTTGAAGCCTTGCATTCAACAGTCTCGAAATCACTCCTTCTACACAACTTCTTAGAGCAGAGTTGTGGTGAGTTTCTCTGAAAGAGGCAATGCAGATACACTGGTTTTTTTTTCCTTCAGAAATTTTCTGGATTTTCTCAGAAATTAAATAAAGGATGTTTATTTTTCTCTTCCAGAAAAGAACAGATTTCTTCTAGATTTCTCCCTTAAGATAGTTTTTCCCTCACCCACTGGCACCAGGGCACATAGAAGTAAATCCATCAGAGAGATATTCCGAAGCTGTTTATTCACCCTATTTTCTCATTCTCTGTAAAACTGTAGTCAAAACCCTTGATAGATAAATCAAAAGTACTGGCTTTGCCTGAACCCCACACTATCTTCTTAGGATCATGTTGTGGGTTAACTTCAGTAGGCAACTAAGACCCACACAGCTGCTCACTCACTCCCTCACAGTGAGACAAAAAAGTGAGAAAACTCATGAATCAAGATGAAGACAATTTAATAAGGAAAGCAAAACCTGTGTGCTTAAACATAGTAAATAAGAAATTATTTTGCTGCTTCCCATCAGCAGGCAGGTGTTCAGCCATTTTTAAGAAAAACAGGATTTTATCACACATTAACAGCTACTTGGTAAGATGAATGCCATCACTCTGAATGTCCCCCTCTTCCTTTCCTTCCCACACCTTTGGGCATAATGCCATATGGTGTGGGAGATTCTTCTGTTCAGTTGGGGTCAGCTGTCCCAGTAGTGTCCCCTCACAAAATCTTGTGCACCCATAGCCTCCTCACTGGTGGGGTAGTGTGAGAAGCAGAAAAGGCCATGATACTGTGTGAACACTGCTCAGCTGTAAGTAAAACATCCCTGTGTTATCGACACTGTTTTCATCACAAATTCAAAGCATAACACCTTACAAGCTGATATGAAGAAAATTAGCTCCATCCCAGAAAAAAAGGGCATAGAACATGTTGGTTTGTTGGGTTGTTGCTCGTTGTTTGTTTATTTGTTTTTCTTTAGAGCTACATCTCCCATTCCTCATATATATTTTTTGGTCCTAAAAAAATTGCACAAACTCAAAATAATTCTTGTAGCTGTAGAAAGACAGCATATTGGATGCATTAAAGGTGGGTAGTAAAGACATTTTATTAGACAATATATGTAAAGCTACTGAGATAGAGTTATGGAAACAACAATTTAGTTAGAATACAGGGAAAATGAAGATTTGTTCTGTAGAAATTAGGTAAATGCCACATGCTGCTTAGGTTATCTGTGTGAGAACTTGTTTGAGCCCTTTGAATTATATGAAAATGCACTATAAGGGGGACAGCAGAAGAAAACAAAATAAGAGAAAGAAAACCTGTGCTGAAGTATATCAAAAACAAAGGTTGAGAAAACAAAGGTGAAATGACTAATTGAGGGAAATATCCCAGCATAATCCCAGTTGACCTGGTTAGGTACACTGTTCTCTAACTAAAATCTGAGGTCAGAGAGAATATTATAGCCTTGAAGATGCATGCCTGAAGGAGAAGGTTAAAATAGATTTCATCAGAATGAGGCTGTGACACAGGCTATACAAGACAAATAAAAACGTGAAAACATGCTGAGAGCAGAAAGCAAAAATTCTCCCTGCAAGGTGCAGGGGTTAATGTGGCTGAGCTTCCAGACTTTGTCTGGATCCCTGAGCTGTTACGAAAGGTCTGCTCTGTTGTTTATAGTCTTTTGCATCCGTTCCAGTCTAAGGCAGACAATAGGATCAAACTTATTCTGAAAAGATAAGATGTAAGAATATAGGAAAAGAACAATAACACAGAATTTGTAAAATCAGACTGAATTGCAGCCGTTCTACAAGGCTGATAGTACAAGCTGAGAAACCATCATCTGAGACACTTCGTTAAGGAGCAAAACATTAGAGGAAACATTCGGGTGTGAAAATACTGACTGTATCCTGCCTGACCCCCATCTATCACCCTAGAAGAGCAGGGGTCTTCCTGCAGAACTTGTACAACACCTTCCAGCCTCTTCAGGAATAAAACACCTGGATGTTTCAGATGCCTCAGTGCCTGCTATGTTCTTGTTACTAGGTATTTACACAGCTGAATCTCTGCCTGGGAGACATAATTTAGAGAGTAAGACTGTACTGCCAGTAAAATAAGCAGCTGAAAGTGACTTTCTCACTTGTGATTCATGGATCTGATGTTTTATTTACCTTTTATTAAAGAAAAAAATAAAGTGGTCTTCACTGGTCTTTCTGGTTGAGACTCCATTCATTATGGTATAGAAAATCTTATTTGCTTTAACTGTTTTTGTATCTTTGGTATCATATTTTCTGTTGTCATCTGCCAATTTAGGCTGTACTGACTGCAATTAATTATTCAACATACATACACACATACAGAGAAAGAGGGAAAATAATGCTTATTTGTTGATCATTCTTATTCGTCGATCATTCTTATTCTCAGTAATTTCTCAGGATTTAGCACCTGAAAAGTCTGATTAAGTTGTCTACACTGAAGTGTTTTATGCCATAAACCACAGTCTAGAATACATTACTTAGACTTTAGTTGCAAAAGGTAGCATGCATTTTGTTATTATGGATGAATATTTTGGATATCTTAGTTCCTATTTTTGTGATTGTTACTGAGGTTTTTGGGAGGTGTGAGATGCTGGATTATTAGATTAGTTACTGGGTTAGGACAACTCAAGTGTGTGTGTGGAGGGTGAGGGGAAGGGGAGAAATAGGTCAAATTTCATGGAGGTAAGGTAATGCCCTATCCTACAAGCTGTGAGCCTCCTGTGACAGCCTTGGAAAAGTTGTCAGTTGCTGGACACTGGGAGCATGCTTATGTCCCAGCCCCTTGGAGTCTGCTAGAGCAACTCCAGGGCAGCTGTCAGTCAAAAGCAGCCAGGGACAACTTCAAAACACACTCCCTGGAGCCCCTAAACCAGCCCCAGATTGGCAGGCACAGTGGCAACACCTCTCCTCACCCTGGCCTGGAACCTCACAATAGCCAGTGCACCTGAAGTCCTGCCTGGGAGGGGCGGCCACAGAGGGCCAAACCACATACAAACAGCAACACTTGAGCTCCATCTTTGCTTGAGACCTACCATCTGGACATGTGGAAACTAGACTCTCACAGTCTCTGGCGGTAGCTATGATCTTCTCTTAATCTCTTTTCTCTCTCTTTCTTTACTCCTTTTTCTTCTCTTAATCTCTTTTCCTAATATTTTCTGTAACTTGGAACTGAATGGGTTGGATTTTGCTAAGTTGTATATGTTAGCATGTGCTATCACAGCCTTGTGTAGTGCTTTGTTTTGATTGTACCCTTTAAACTTTTGCCAAGATCTCTTATTTTATCCTTACTTTCTAAAGTTTATCAGTAAAAGTATCTCTTGAAAAAACCTGTGAAGTGTCTTTTCCTTATGCTGCCTCAAAGTATTGGAGAAATGAAGGTCCATTTATAAATTTGAAGGGTGAATTTTTTGATGTCTTGTATATTTTTAGAGTAAAACTCCTGGTTGAGCTCACAACACTGGTGCGGGGGTCTTACAGGAGGAGACAGCCAAGAAATTTTCCACTTTAATCCATCTGAAGAAAATATCTGGGACAAATGGATATATGTTCATTTCAAAAATAAATTTTGATAGCAAAATAAGCATTGTTGGCATCATAGAAGACAGAATGCAGAGATCATGTTTCAATGACTGGTTTATGTTTTACTTGTCTAGCAAGTTTGGTCAATTTTATAGTCAAAAAAGCTTTCAAAACTAGGTTTAAAGATAAGTTCTCATACCAACATTGCAGTGTTTCATTTCTAAATTACTAATCAAGCTTCTTCATCTAAACCTGACATCTGGTAGATAACCCCAGTGAAGGCTGTTGTTTGTAAGCCAACGAGTTGTATATTTTGCAAGCAATATTTTAAGGAAAGAGAATAAAATATAGATTTTTTTTTTCAACGAAAATTGGAACTGCAGGATATCCTTGAATGTAAATAGCTCTCAAGAATTAAATTAGCAATTCACAAAACCCAAGAAAAATTATCTCTGACCTCATTACAATAACAAAGCTATCTAATTCTTCTACAAGTCTATGTGCCAGAATCTAATTTGGCTGTCTTTAATCTTCCAAGATAAAAAGGTTTAATATTTTAGTAAACAGCTTATAAATTATATCAGACAAAGAATCTGCAAGGAATTTTACAATATGCTCTCTGTTAATCTCTCTTCCATGCTTTCTGTCTCAGGATACATCACTTGCAGTGCTTACCACAATGTTTTCTCACTTCAGAAAATGTTATTTACCTGCATTTTGCTCTGCCAGGGTTTTAAAATATTGGAGAAAAATATATGGTTTCTTTTGAAGAAGATTAACTTTTCAAAACTTTTTTCTTTTTCTTTCTTCTTTTTTTTTTTCTCTCTAACCATGGTTACAATTAAAATAAGGAATTCTGTCAGAAGTAAGAGATTATCTGACTACATTAACTGTACACAATCTTTTTTTGTGCTCACACTAGATAGACAAGCAGGAGATATCTACCTCAGAGATAACCCTTGAAAAGTAATTTCTTGGAACACACTAGCATCCTTTTGGAATATATTTGGAACATTCTTTTATATAGTTTCATATTCCTTTAAATAAATGTGTTAGAAATGAACTAATGATATTCAGATATTTACCTGAGTGGCTATGTGAACACTGTCACAACAAGCATTTAAAAGCTTGGGGACATGGATGCCTACAAATCACATTGTAAAGACCTCTCCTTTGAAATTGAGTTCTGTTTGTCTGTTTGCTCTGTAATAATTTATTATTTATAATGTGATGAAATTTGTATTATTATTTATAATGTGGTGAAATTCTTTTCAAGAAAAGACTGGATATGCCACTTAGTGCCATGGTCTAGTAACTGTAGTGGTGGTGGATCAAGGTTGGACTTGGTGATCTCAGAGGTCCTTTCCAACCCATCTTATTCTATGATTCTGTGATTCTAATTAAGCTTTAAGTTAGGCACTCACCGAATAAAATTTATTTCCAGTAAAAAAATTGTTTGCAATAAAATGTAAAAATACAGCAGCAGTGATAACACTAAAGAAGAAAGGGGATCACATGAAAGCAATTATGTATTATTGGTTTGCTTGCTCGTAATATCTAAAACATAATGATGCACTTTCGAGACAATTAGTAACTTGGGAAAAAACATTACAGTTATACATTGACAGGTCCTGGTAATTTACACAAACATCTGTCTGTCAAGATCAGGTTTTAATACATCTTGAAATATGCATCTACAGTACTGTAAAGCTCCTAATCTTTGAATAAGTACCAAGAAAGAACAAGCCAGACAGTCAGCTCAAACACAGCCCAGCATTCTAGATAGTAGTTTAGAACAAACAAATCACAGAATCATAGAATCAATTGGGTTGGAAAAGACCTCAGAGATCATCAAGTCCAACCCTTGGTCCAACTCCAGTCCCTTTACTAGATCATGGCACTCAGTGCCATGTCCAATCTCAGTTTAAAAACCTCCAGGGACGGTGAATCCACCACCTCCCTGGGCAGGCCATTCCAATGCCTGACCACTCTCTCTGTAAAGAATTCCTTTCTAATATCCAGTCTAAATTTCCCCTGGCAGAGCTTAAGCCCGTGCCCCCTTGTCCTATTGCTAACTGCCTGGGAGAAGAGACCAATCCCCACCTGGCTATAACTTCCCTTCAGGTAATTATAGATAGTGATGAGGTCACCTCTAAACCTCCTCTTCTCCAGACTAAACAACCCCAGCTCCCTCAGCCTCTCCCCATAGCTCTTGTGTTCCAGTCCCTTCACCAGTCTTTTCTCTGGACCCGCTCCAGCACTTCAATATCTTTCCTGAACTGAGGGGCCCAGAACTGAACACAATACTCCAGGTGTGGCCTCACCAATGCAGAGTACAGGGGAAGGATCACTTCCCTTGTCCTGCTGACCACGCTATTTTTGATACAGGCCAGGATACCATTGGCCTTCTTGGCCACCTGGGCACACTGTTGGCTCATGTTGAGCTTCCTGTCAATTAGTACCCCCAGGTCCCTTTCTGCCTGGCTGCTCTCCAGCCACTCTGTGCCCAGCCTGTAGCGCTGCAGGGGGTTGTTGTGGCCAAAGTTCCAAGTGGCACTTGGCCTTGTTGAACTTCATCCCATTGGAATCAACCAAACTCTCCAGTCTGTCCAGGTCCCTCTGCAGAGCCCTCCTGCCTTCCAGCAGGTCGACACTCCCTCCCAACTTGGTGTCATCAGCAAATTTGCTGATGATGGTCTCAATCCCCTCATCTAAATCATCAATAAAGATGTTAAACAGGACTGGACCCAACACTGACCCCTGGGGGACACCACTAGTGACCGGCTGCCAGCTGGATGCAGCCCCGTTCACCAGCACTCTCTGGGCCCGGCCCTCCAGCCAGTTCCTAACCCAGCACAGAGTGCCCCTGTCCAAGCTGTGGGCTGTCAGCTTTTTCAGGAATACATTATGGGAGACAGTGTCTCCCACTAGACAGTGTCTAGTAACCATGGTGGTGTTGGATCAAGGGTTGGACCTTATGATCTCGGATGTCTTTTCCATCCTGGTTGATTCCATGATTCTATGGTTCCATGATTCGAAGATATAGAAAACAGCTGCATAAATTGATTCTGTACATTTTGTACTTTGAGAGACAGAGAAAAATAATTTCTCAGTGTTCTTTTTTTTTTTTTTATTTCCCCTTTCATTTTATTCTCTAAAACAAAGGGGAGGAAAAGTAGGACAGTCTTTTGTAAAATACTTATGCCAAATTAAACAGGCTCTAGGCCACTTTGATGATGATTTCTATTATTTCACAGAATGAATGGATGAGAGCAGAAAGCCAAAATCTACTATCCAATTTTCTGGAAACCCACTGGTTTTGGTATCTTAGTTGCTCTTTCTACTTCTTGTAATTAGGAAGACATCTATCACCCCTAGCCACATACAGACTGCTCAACTTCTCTATAGTGCCTCCATCCTGCAGCTTGGTTCACTGCAGGAACTAGAGATGTTCAATAGAAAAAAACAAAACCACCTTTCTTCAACCCAGACATAATGGAGGTGATGGGAGAGCCTTACCTTTAAGACATGACACTTATATTGAGGATGTTGCTTCTTAGATAAAAATCCATGAAGTGACTTTCAGAAATGACAAAGATGTAGCATGAACCTCTTTAAAACTGCTCTCACAATAACAAAAAGGCCAGTACAAGTGGGAGCATGGCTCAAAAGCACTGCAAAATAAATAAATAAATACAGCCATAGAAATAGGTGAATATTTATTGTTTGATCTGAACTGAAATCTGAGTAGAAGTAGGGATCCAGCTTAAAAATCTGTATTCATTATCACAAGAGAAAATTAAGGCATCTTCTATATTTCTAATATCAAACTTTTTCATTGCTTTTCACAAGAAAACAGCCATACTGGTAGTTTAGGAAAACAAAGAATACATCTCCAGGATGCAAGATGTAATTCTACAGCATGTTATAATTTTCTCAATGAAAGGATGGAGGACACTGTGAGCTCAAGTTGTAGGAAATTGAGAATATGAGTAAAACATAACAGAAAAACCCCATTCCTTCAGAAGAACATTTCCTACTGTGGAGGCATTCTTGGACTATGCTTTTGCTTCTGCTGTTGTGGCAGTTACAAGCCTGGATTATTGCAAGTAATAAACATGCACACCAATGGACAAAATAACATGTAAATGTTTGAATGTGATGCTTGCAATTCCAGACCTACACTGGATGCCAGCAATACAGTCAGTGGTAAGAAAATAATGGGAGGAGAATACAGATGAAGGAAGACCAGGTTAGCAGAAGAGTAAACCTGGTTATATTGTGAAGAGCAAAACTAAAATGATTGCTGGACAGGAAATAGTAACAACCCCAAATGTCCCCCTTGTTACATCCAGCAGAGGTAGCAATTTCTCTAATTCATCCAGAGTCACAAGCATCATTTTCTGCAACATATTCCTTTACACACTGAAGTGCTATTCAAGTGCTGCTCACTTACAAGTTATTTTGCTAGTTGATTAAAATGTTGAATATTAAAACTGGCATTGGTTCAACCATCGTAGTTCATTAAATTACTCAGGAGATGTGGACTGCAGTAGGAAGGCCCATGTGGTAAAATGAAATGTTCTATTTATCAAATCATACCCTGCTGTGCTATTCATTTGGTAATAAAAACTTTATTTTCTCCACTCATGTCCTCTCTCATTAATAAGATAAAAAGCATAGCCATTTTCTTGGCTTGTATAAATACCTGAACAATCAATCAAAAGCCAAGAAAACCTAGGTAAAGTTCCTTTGGAACAAAAAATAAGAGTCAATTTTTTGAGAAATAAATATGCTCCTTTTTATAATTACATGGGATTTTTTTGACTAATCAGGTGTCATATATACCAAAGTGATAAATATCCACTGTCTGATAAATATTATTCTAATGATATAAGGAGAATTGTTTTGGTTGTACAGTGTATCTTTGGTGTGCTTCTTTTCATGTAATTTTTTCCTTGGTGAAAATAGTGTAACCTGTTTTCCTACAGTATAACCCACAATCCCAGGTAACTAAGGCTTTTGCTAATAGATCCCTTTGGGCAGATTAGAGTGAAACAACACTGAATGACCAGTGTTTATATATATATATGTATGGGCAGCAGGTTTATTTTAGGACAACATGGTTGGAATGGAAAGGGGGTATGCAGCCAAACTATCTATCTTATAGTTTCACTCTCAGATTTCTGAGTAGCCAATTGCTTCTTTTGTCATTCTTTAAGGGCAACACCCAGAATGGCACATACAAGGTCTTTCCTTTGCCAGGTTTTAGTTTATGTTCTTTTTGCAAGAATTTAAATTTCATCCATCACTGTCTGCAGGTCATGCCAATTTTTATGAGCCCAGATCATGGCAGTAGGAGAAGATTAGTGTTATCTCTTTAATTTCATCAGAAGAGGACAGTCACCATTTGAGTTACCCTGGGCGTTAAACCTCTGAGGGTCAACTTGACTTTCTCCTGGAGAAAACCTTACAACAGGTATGGGTTACACCAGAAAATCTTTCAACATGTCTGATGTTCCCCGGTCAATACAGAGAGGAAAAAAAAATATTATTATTTGAATCTGTCATTAACCTCTTCAGGGTCAATGTCCTTCTCCCCACTATCCCCTGGTCAGACTTGCTCCGTGAGAAAACTTTAAAACAGGTCCAGGTCCCACCAGAAAACCCTACAGAGCTTTGGATCACACTGATCACTCCACCACATCCAAGAGTATCCTGTCTGTGGCACCAATGTAATGTTAAGATACAATTAGTCAGAGATGCCTCTGTCTGAACTAAGGTACAAATGTGACCATATGCTTAAGTCAATAATACAGATTTTATTTAATATTGAATATGAGGTAGAGAGATAGAAAGAAATAGAAATTCACAGAATACTCTGAGGTGGAAGGAACTCACTAGGATTGTTGAGTCCATCTCTAAGTGAATGGCCTGTACGAGGATCAAACCTATGACCTTAGCATTATTAGTACTCTGCCCTAACTAACCAAGCTAATCTCATAAGAGAGAAGAGACTGAGAGAGAGGGAGAGGGAAAGATCAAGAACAAGATAGTCACCAATGATGGATCCAGTGACATCTTGTTAGTACTTCTTCACCCTGGACTTCTCAGAGGTGGGAGTCCTGAGGTCATTCAAGACATTTCATTATTTGTATGACTTAGCAAACTAAGGAATTAATACTCATTGGCTACACAGTTCTTTTATTCTATTGCTTAAATGATTCCATCACTTCTAATTAGTCTGCATGTTCAGTCCTTCTCTTCTTTGAATTTCTTGGGTTGGCGGGCTGTGCATCAGTGGTCATGACCTCCACCTGTCGGAATTACCTTTTATCCAGTTGGAGGTGATTTCAGCACAGTTGCTGAGTTGGCTTTCCTCATGGCCTATAAATTCTGCATTCTTTGTGCCTATTATCAGTGATAAATTCTTCTCCCCAAGCTTTGATAAACTCCTCCTAGGTCTGAGATAACACCTGAACAATAGTACCACCTTTATCTTATTCCAAGTTCCTGCTGTGGTGGCTTAACTTACAGTCCAAGTTCCAGGTATCCACGGAGGCCTATTTGCAGGAGGCTTTTGTGTTTGTTGGTGGTTGCAGATGCCATCTGTCCCATAACTTTGGGTAATCTTTGTTTGACTGGTGACATGCACACGAGTAGTTTCTTCTTTACACAATTTGCCACAGTGGGCATTTTTGTCCGGATGTTATCCAGGCTGTGCTAACCAAATCTCACCTCCTCCAGGCCTGGAGTTAGTGACATCTTGACCCTCCGTTCTGTGTTTATCTCATGGCAAAGTCCTTCTGTGGCTTTAACAGCGTTTGAGACAGGCAACTGTGCTTTTGTCCTTACAGATAAATACCTTGTGTTCAGTTTGGACAGTGAGAAGCTTATCGCGTTTTGGACCACAGGACCTGATCATGAGGCAATATATATGCTATTTGAGTTTAGACTAGTGTCTCTAAGAATTTGTTCTTTTCACACACAGATTAACACCTGGAACATATTTAGACAATTTCCTGTCTGGGCAAGAAATTACCTGTTGTGGCAAAACAGCTAAAACCAGAACCAATTATATCCATTCCATAATCACGTGTGAGAATGGCTAAGTTGAGGGGAGGGGATGAGTATAGACTGCAAGTATCTTGTCATTGCTAATTTAGTAAATAGAGAACTAGGCTACCTAATATAAAAGTTTCATGAATATAAATAACTTCAGAATCATAGAAAATTTTGTTTTCTGTGCAAAGTTCTGTCACGATATCTCTCTGGAGTGTAATCCTACAGACACATAAATTTGTATTGCCATTACTAGTAACTTGTATAGGGCTTTCATGACACATTTTTTTGTAGTGAGGGAGCCATAAGGGTAGCTGCTGTGGGAAGCAGAAAGAAGCTTCCCCCATGTCCAGCAGAGCCAATGCCAGCTAGCTCCAAGATGAACCTGCTGCTGTCTGATGCCCGTCAGTGACAGTGGTAACACCTCCGGGATAACATAGCTAAGAAGGGGAAAAAAACCCTGTTGCAACACCTGCAGAAGTTAGAGGAGAGGAAGGAGAATATGCGAGAGAAACAACTCTGCAGACCTCTAGATCAGTGAAGAAGAACGGGACAAAAGTGCTTCAGGTCCCAGAGCAGAGACTCCCCTGTAGCCCATGATGCAGACTATGGTGGATGGAGCAGGCTGTCCCCTTGCAGCCTGTGGAAGTCCATAGTGGAGCAAAGATCCACCTGCAGCTCCTGGAGGACTCCATGCCAGAGCAGGTGGATACTTGAAGGAGTTTGTGACCCCATGCGAAGCCCATGCTGGAACAGGTTGTCTGGCAGGACTTGCAATCCCACCGGGACTCACACTGGAGCAGTCTGTTCCTGAAGTATTACACCCCATGGAAGGGACCCATGCTGGAACAATCTGTGAAGAACTGCAGCCCATGGGAAGGACTTATGCTGGAGAAGTTTGTGGAGGACTGCATCTTGAGGGAGGTACCGCACACTGGAGCAGGGGAAGAGTGTGAGGAGTCCTCCTCCTGTGCAGGAAGAAGAGGCAGAGACAACGTGTAATGAACTGACCACAGCTCCCATTCCCTGTCCTCTGTGCTGCTGTGGCAGAGAAGGTAGAATTTGGAAGTGAAGTTAAACCACATTCTGTACTGACTTTGAAGATTTTATGAGTGAGGCTTCTCAGTCTCAGGACTTGACTGGTTTTATTTTACTTGGTTTTGCTGTAACAGCAATTTCTTTTGTGATCAGGAGTCTATGTCTAAGTAGTTCTACTTCTGCCTGTCTTTGTGTGGTAGTATCATAGCTTTTATACAGGTAACAGTAAGAAGACATTATTCTGGGTAAATTGAAAAATTTATAACTGTAATTTAATAATGTATTGTAGAGAAATATATGTCTCTCACAACAGCAGAGGCCTGGAGAAGTGGGAATACTGGATACAGCATAATGGAGTACAGACATGGGATGGTAATATATGGGGCACAGGCCTAGTACTGGTCATAACCCCACCCTTATAAACCATTCACCAGTGGTCAATTAAAGAAGTTCAGATGTGGAACTGGACAAAAACAGTTTGAGTTGTAACAAGGAGGAAAAAAATGAAATAGTTAATCTATGTAAAATGCACCATATCTAACAAATTTGGGTATAATGTGAATTTGCTGACCAGTGAAAAAAGACCAACATGTAAAAGCAGGTTAGTAGATGTTAAAATTAACTAGATCCTGGAAAGGGGAATTAAAACCACCAGCATCATAGTCATCCTTAGTGAAAACCAAAGGACACTGATGACTCACTGCCCCCTCCCTCAACAGATGAAAGCCATCAATGTTATGACTCCAGAGAGAAGTGAAGGGTAATTTAAAAAAACCGAAACAACAGGAAAAGTAAAACCCAGGAAATGTGTGTATAAACAAGGTTAAATATGTTGCTATTGATATTTATAACTTTTCTGTACAACAGAATACTTTTTTGATGTTATTTTTCTTTCTTGTGGGTATAAATTCCACTGGATGAATTTCACTGGATGTCAGATCCCCACCCAGCCACTCTCTCACATCCCCTCCTCAATGGGACAGATGAAGAAAATAAGAAAAAATAGGAGGAAATAGATTGTGGCTTGAGATAAAGACAGGGATGTCACTTCTCAAGTACCATCTTGGGCCGAAATGGACTCAACTTGAGAAAACGGATCAAATTTATTGTCAATTAAAACAGAGTTGGATGGTGAGAAACAAAGACATAATCTAAAGCACTCTCCTCCCAGCACCCTTTTTCCCTGGCTCAACTTCCCTCCTTCATTAATGACTCTTCTACACTCTCCCACCCCAAGTAGGGGGAGGAGGAAGAGGGCATTGTCAGGTCATCTTTGATACTGCTTATTTTCATGCTTTTCCCCTTCTCCAGCATGGGCTTTCCATGGGCCACAGTTCTTTCAGCAGATACCCCACACAGCCGCTTTCCAGCCAGCTCCAACCCACCCACCAAAGGGCACAGCTGAACCCTGCTGTCAAGGTTGGGAAGCCTCAGAGAAAGTGTATTGAAGAAAGGGGAGAAAATACCACTGAGTGAGAAGGAGGGAACAAAAAGAGTGAGAAATGGTAGAGGGCATCCCAAAGTGAGAGAAAAAGGAGGGGAGTAGGTGCTCCAGGTACTGGAGAAGAGACTCCCCTGAAGCCCCTGCAGAGCCCATGGTGAGCTGATATCCACACTGCAGACTGTGGAGGACCCCACGCTGAAGCAAGTGGCTATCCATTGAGGGAACTGTGTCCCATGGAGAGCCCAGCTGGGGAAGGGGGAAAGCGTGAACAACAAGAGTTGAACAACAGCAGAGGAGCTGTTATGGATTGACCACAACTGCTGTGCCCCTGCTCATTATTTTTTAAGGGATACTTAGGTAAAGCTGAAGCAGTATTTGTTCTAGAGATTTCATACATTTGTAGAGATACAGAGAGTACAGTTATAGGGTGTATGGAAGAAAAGCATTGTCTGTAATTAGAGATAACTATAGCTACAAATAACTAGTTTATAATTTTATATATAAACAGCAGTGGCAGAAAAATCACTGAATAACTTACTGGAAATCACATAAATATTAAACTAAACAATTAAATTGAGCACTTCAGACTTCTAGCCCAATAACATAAACAAAATATACTCTGCCACTTTACTAGTGTACATGTACAGTATCTGTTATAGATGCATTGCCTCGCTAGGATTACACACCACTCAGGAAAAAAAGGCTATCCATCTTTCAGTAGGAACTAGGTTACTTAGCCTGGAGCTTTAGCTTAGGTGCTGTCTGTGTGACACTGAATCATGTTATGCAGCATTACACCCTATGTTTTTGTGTACTGATCTGTTCTAGGATTGGGTAGACCTTGAATGATTGTACGAAGTAAAACTTCCCTCTATTTTTCAAACAATCTGCTATTTTGTAGCATCATGGGCAGCATAACTATATATGTTTTACATGTAAGAAGATTGGAATGTCAACAGATGGCTATTATCAGGTACTGGTTTTATAACCCATCAGCTAGGCTGCAGCCTGCAGCAAGCGCCGGTAGAGCCCTTCGAAATCTTCGTTCGCGAAGCCAAGCCATGATGGTTTTATAAATGGCAAATTTAAGCTTTCATTTCTTTGCTGAGTATTGCTAATTGTTTTGCCACCTACTTCTCCTCTTTCTTACGTTATTTATTTTATCTACTTGTAATGTTCTATCTGGCAACAAACTGAGTAATAATAAGGTAAAGCCTCTTCTAAGATATACTTACTAATTCAAATGTGAGCAGTTCTCAAGGGGGATGGAGAGGAGTGCAGAGTCACAGAGGATATACTGAGAGAAGTAGGTAAGATTTCAGATATTCCTGGCTGAGGTTAGTTGATGTGCAGGTAGAAACATTTTGGAAAGCAGGAGATTTAGTGGCTAAAATATAGACTTTTAGGAGCTATTTTTTTTTTCGTACAAAATTCCCCCTCGCCTCCCCTTGTTCAAAGACATCTCCTGCTGGTCACACTTCATACGATGAAGTCCTTTGCAGATACCTCAGACATCCTAGGGTTTTTGAAGGGACCCTAGAGATTGAAGCTTGTATTTGGGTGCCTGAATTGTACCTCAGGTTCTTTCTAGTTTCCTTTCAGTTTCTGTTACGTGACTGTGTGCTGCAGTAAGGCATCAGGACTATTCAGAGAGCAGGGGTTAGTGTTTGCCCTGAGCGGTTTCTGGAGAGAATCTGATAAGTAAACTGTACAAAGTGAACAGAGCGATGCTTCTCACTGGTGGAAGTGTAGGCAGGAGATGAAAGGGAGAAAAATCATGGTTGTCAGTGTTTTAATGTGTGAGAGAGCTGGTGATGGTGCAGAAAGTCTAAAGGAGGGAAGTTCAGTGTGGGAGGGACAAGAAGAGGACGCTGAGGCCTTGTCTTTGTAAAGGAGAACAGGGAGATAAAATTTTGTTGGTTTAGGTGTACAAATTTATGTTTCTCCTTGTCAGGAAACAATAGTTTCCCTCAAAGGATGATTTTTGCACCTCGGCTCCATCAACCACTTGAACACATTCAAGCCAAGCTAAACCAATTATTTATAAGAATTAAGATATCCCTAAATATGTACTGGTTTAAAATGTCCTTCATCACTATCAAATGTCCTTGATTTGAGCAAGAGTGGCACCAAAACTCAAAATAAGTATTCATGAGATATATTTGGGAGGCATTCTTGCTATGAAGATGCATTTTAAATCTTTGAAATTAATTTTAAATGGGGGAGTTACAAATTTAGCCAGGGACGAATTTAAATTACATTCATATGGATTCCTATTAATAATAGGAGTAATAGCAAATCAAAGTGGGTTTGTTTGAGTAAGGCTCACTAATTTAGAGATTTCCAGGACTATCCATCAAAATTTCAATGTTATCTAGTTGCCATGCAGTTTGAGATTAGAGATTTCTCCTATAGAAATGCATTACTGGAACATTCTTGCTGTAGATGATAAAACGACAAAAATGATAAAAAGTCAGTGAAGGTGCTTTGTGCCTAAATGAAGAAGTGGTACAAGATACTCAGAAAAAAGCCCCATATAAGCAGTGAAAGGTTAACACTGTTCTGAAACAAAATTGGAAGAAGAATATCAGAGAGGATATGTAGCACATGGCTTGATGAAGGATATTTTAACTGAATATCATCTCATATTATACAAACCATTCTGAGGACAAAACCTCAAAAGGCAACAGTGCCATACTGGCATATGTTGCCATACAGCCAACAGAGATTTTTCAGTGGCAAGAATAAAAGTGTTTGGATTTTATGAGCAACTAGACTACAAGCATTGCAAAAGAACTAATGACTTATGTTTCCTGGCTAATTACTAAATATAAATATGTACATGCACTCAGATAAATAAATGCTTGTTCTTTCCAATGCATCAAGAAGGTGTTTCGTTATGTATGTTTTGTAACTGCTATAATGCATTTTATTGTCCAGTGCTAAAGTTTTGTTCATTGATATTTGATGCATTGCTATGAACTGCCAATAACAGAACCTCTTAAAATGTGACCCAAAATACTTGTAATTCTTTGAGTCTAGAAATACATTTAATTCAGCTCGACCTTTTGTCATTGAGAGATACTTTCTTGATGGGAAGCTATAAGATGCTCTGTTATTTAGTAGTTCATTTTAAGAGAGGATAATAGGAAAACGTATATGAAAAAGGGCTGTAGTCAACAGATCGATGCAGCGTAAGAGCTGAGGGATCTTGGAAAGCAATAGAGTTTAAAAAATATCTGGAAAAGAAATCTTATGGTTTCTCAACTTAAATGTATATATGGCCTAAAGTTCTAAAATTAATGTAGAAAGAATAATTTTAATAGCTTGTCTTTTGAATTTGAAACTTTAAAGAAACAGGAGTAAGCTGTCTTGTGAAAAAATCCTAATGTTCTTTTTGACCCCAAAATTACATTTATTTCATACACTTGCTTGAGCTGTTTTTTTCCCAAATTACAGCCAGCAGAGGATCAGTTCAGTTGCCTAAATATTGCCACTTGAGATGACCAAAAGAATCCCAGTAACTGCACATGTTGGCAGTTCAGAAAACGTATCTGTGAAAACTTATGGAGAAAAGATCTTACTGATATAACAAATGAATGGCAGGCAGCATACCTTATAGTATCCATAATGACAGCAGAGACCTACCTGTAGAGAAAAAATTAAGCTCTGTATCTCAGTTGACTATAGTGAGAGCTTGGGTACAGTGTGCAGGTAGATACCTGTGTAACTGGAGTATTTAGGTTTATTAATCTCGTATTGAACCACACCTTGACTGATGATTTTGGATTATATTCCTAGAAGAGGAAGCTATGACCAGAGGGAAACATCTAAAGATAATTCACTTTGCGATAGAATTTAGGCAAATAAAGTAGGATTGGACTTGTGTCCCTTAGGCACTTTAAAAATGTTTTGGTGATGTAGCTGTTGATCAGTATGACAAGATAACACAACCCTTTGTATCTATCTTTTCACTGAGACAAAGGAAACCCTCTGAGTTGTCATGAGACCAATCATTCAAGACAATATTTGTTTCCTGTTTACTGAATCAGTTCTGGTTTTCATTGCAGAGGATTACTTGTTATAAGAATTTGTAATTAATTTCTTAACCTGTATCTACATTTTGAACATTGCTTCCCTTTGCCGAGGGAAGTGTTGGAGTCACCATCTCTGGAAGTGTTAAAAAAATGTGAATGAATGAATTGAATGAGAATTATTTACTAATACAATAAATGGCAACACTGCTTCAAATTCCTTGTTTTAATTTGACGGAGTTTAATGAAAAAAAAAGGCATGGTTTAATAAATCTGTAAAAGAAACTGTTAAGCAGAATTTTCTTGATAAATGAATTTTTAAGGGTAAAAAGAGTTAAGGAACAACAAAAGGCACAAGGACTAACTATTTCAAAATGGAAGAAAGCAAGGAAACACAGGTAAGAGAACAATGTGACTAAGTCATGATTTCTTCATTAAACTCATAAGAAATCTTACAGGAAGTAGAAATTGGTTGCAACAACCATGAGGTTTATAAAAATGTATCACAAGCCTGTAGGGATTTGGGTTAAAAAGTCTGACAGAAAACAAGATGCAAGTAGTATGAGACATCAAAAATGGTTGTCACAACTTAAGTAGATTAGTGTGAAATTGTGGGTCTACTGTTCACTGGGGAGAGTGAAATATAAAGAGATGACACCAAGGAGGATGAAACATTTAGTGCATATTTTTTGCTTTCCCAAAAAGTCTAGCTTGAGCTACTGACTACAGTAGTCAATGCCAGTGAAGACAGAATAAGAACATCAGTTCCACAACACAAATACAGAATACTTTTTTTTTTTTTACTAAGTATTAGGATATTCACAACATCTTCATGGACCTAGTAGTTATTACACAAGTCATCTTGGAGAAACAACTGGAAGTCAGTCAATGCACCTAAAAGTATCTTAGCAGCAGTTAATATTTAGTGCTTAGTCTGAGCAAAGACTAAGCATTTGAACTGAATCTAGGTCAAGGCATGGGCCTACAGTAGGAAATTTAGACTTGTGATGGTTTACATAACTCAAAGGTTTTGAAAACATCTCAGGGCAATTCATTATCATATCAAGGACATATCAAGGCATATCTATGACTGTATGTGGGATTCAATTTAAGATTAGGACACTTAAATTCAGATTTTTTATATAGGTTCTCGAAGGTGTGCCAGGTACTTGATTAAAATACTCACATGTACCCACACCAGGTGTCCTTTTGAAACTGGGACTTGAGTCAGTGTAAGAATACCCTGTAACATCTCAGACAGCAATAGATGTTACCAGTCCTAAATTCCCACTGCAGTCAGTGGAACCTAAAATGCATTTCAACTGCTCAAATTTGGGCCTTTAGTACTATTTGTGATGTTCAGGTTAGGTAATGAGGATGTGGGTCTCACACTGATCTGGTATTATTTCCCCACTGGCTGTCTTGGAGACCCTGAATGATCTCAAGTGATAATAGACACTTGTGTGTATAGTTTAATCAAACAGAGAGTCTCTTTTCCCTGTATTGAGGGCTTAGACACCTTCAAAACTTGTGGAAATTTATATGTACATATGAAGGTATGCTAATACACCCTTATAAATTAAGCAAATATATATATATGTTTGACATATATCCCACCCTGAAGTACAAGGAAAGACAGTGCAGTAATGGTCGTAGAATTTCTGGGGAAGAGTGCTTTAGAGGAGAGGGATATAGAATTATACAGATAAAGAAAAAAAATCTGAATTGAAATACTATATCAAGTTTCTGAAATGTAAAGGACAGATGAATTACTTGAGTTTAAAAAAAAATAAAATCTAGCCCAACTCAGCTAATTTTTTTGCATCATTGAGTGCCCTGGGAATGTATGCTTTTAACTTTTTCTGTTGGGGGGGTTGTGGGTTTTTTTTGTGTTTTGTTGCTGTTGTTGTTCGATTTTTGGGTTTTCTTTAATAATCCAAGTAAAGAAATAGATTTTTGTTGAGTCTTCTACAGAGGCCTTAAACAGTGTTTTGAAAACTGTGCCCAGAGAATTATTTGTGGTTCATTGCCAGAATGAAAAGATGTACAGAGTAGGGCTTCATTCGTTTTTTCATTAGCAGCTGGGATGATGGAATCAAGAGCATATGATTAAATTTTCAGACAACACATAGCTGGGTGGAACTGTAAGCATACTGGAGGGTAGGCTGAGAATCCAAAATGATCTTGACAAATTGAAGAAATGGTCTGGAAAAAAAAAACCAGATGTAGTTCAACAGAGACAAGTGTAAGGAACTACATTTAGACAGATATAATTAACAACATAACTGAGAAGAAAAACAAATGGTTGTGAAGAAATTAATTCCCCGCCTTTCCAGGGATTATAGTGGATCAAAAACCGAACTTGAATCTGTAAAATCATCCTTTTGTGAAAAAAGTCAAAGTATAGTCAAGAATGTAAGCCTGCAATATGTATTCGGCCTATTTACTTTACTCATTAGTAGGGCAACAGGTAGAGTAATGTCTGGGCAGGTCACCTTCAAAAAGTATATCTGCCAAAGATATACTTTGGCATTTTGAATTAACACAATCCCAGATGCAGTTTGGAGATCTAGAAAACATGATCTAAAAGGAATAACTTAATAAACTAAGTATAGTGGAAAGGATACTATGGAGAATATGTCAAAAAGTTCTCTTTCTAAGAGAGGTTATTGTTACAAGAAAATACATTCTGCTGCTGTGTGCAACAGCCCAAGAGACTGCTGAGGCAGCAGCTCCATGCCATAGGTGCAACCAGTAGCAAAGCTGAGTTTGTGTTCCAGCAGGCGCAGGGACACAGCACACATGTATACACCACATAGACACACACAGTTTGTCACACAGACCACAGACACATGGAGTAGTCAAACACAGACAGCATCAACAGCCTTATCCTGCCCCCATCTCTAACTGGACAGAGTGGAGGTTGGCTAGCGAGAATGAATATGTATATAAGTATACACATATAAATATCTACATACACATAACATGGATCTTCCTCAGAAGCTGGGCTCAGGTACCCTTTTTGCTCAGTAGCTGTGCCTGGATCACAATATTTCTAGCAACTGGGCGTACATGGAAGCCCCTGGGGCTGCATCTGCTTTCCAGTTGCTGATGCAGACCATCTCACTCATGCACAGAGTCACAGACAACACTCAGAGCTGCCTGGGTCTCCCCTGGTGCCCAGTAGTCAAGCTCCCTAGATTTTCACCCTTACAGACACACACACCAGCAGGTCTTGCCCCTAGAGACTCCAGATAGTCTCTCCAGAAACTGTTGGCACTCCTCTGGTTTCCCAAAAAGAGCTGGCACTCCCCTGGTTTCCCAAAGAACCCAAAAAGTGTTTCCCCTGTGTTCTCACCCTTTGAGACACCTCTCTTCCAGATCCCAGGTGACTATGTCACCTGCTCACTGGCTCATCTGGCTGGATCTTCACTAACAATCACATGCCTTCCCACACCAAGAGTCACTCCAGGTGCTGCACTATGCACACATGGGCTTCTGACCCTGGTCCCACCCCAGGGCTGGCACTTGCGTTTCACTCACTCTGGTCTCTCCAGTCCAGTTGCTAGCATCCAGGCACATGAACCCTCCAACCTGTGGTCCTGCACTTGTTGCTGGTGCTCAGAGCAGATCTCCAGCAGGCATGCTCCCAGAGGAATGCATAAAAAAGAGGGAGTCCCTCACACAGAAAAATGGTTAGAAATTGTGCTGATCAAATGCAGGGTATGGCCAGACAAAGAATTCTGGCCAGCAAGCTATTTACATGCAACCAAGCCTTTTGATCTCCTTCTCTCTGTGTTTTCCCAAACTTGGTCCTCCTCAGATTGTCTAGATTCCCTTCAACCCTGTTGATTCTTCCCTAAACACCCCATAATGAGACTTCAACAATCCCCAAATGCTCTTTCCCTACATCCCATATAAGTCCCATACCCCTAGACATTGACCTCACTCAGTCCAAAAGGTGTTCCAGTGTTGACTCATTGTGATCAGTCGACATGTAACACCCATTGCAATGAGTCAATGGTGGAGCATGGAACGTATGATGGGATGCAGGGGAAGAGATAAAAAGGGTTCCTGTCTGAGGGTGTTGGAATGCCAGCAACATGTGTGGTTGGTAGGTGCCTGTGCCTGGGTGCCAGCAACTGGACTAGAGACCAGAATGCCTATTTTGATTGAATAGTTTCTGAATGAATAGCCTGGACTTTATGGTTTTTTGGGTGGTTTTTTGTTGTTGTTGTTGTTTTGTTTTGTTTGTTTGTTTTTGGTTTTTTTGTTTCAGGAGATGGTTATATCACTCACAATCTCAAGACAAGCCTCACATTGGTGAACACTTTTCCAGAAAAGTAAAGAACAGGAATTCTCAGGTTGAAAGCAAAGCCTTGAACATTTTATGGGAATACTAACTACATTAAACAGTAAATTGCTTGGGATTCTTCCTGAATATGAACTATTGACCAGCAATCCACTGAAAGAAGAAAAAAATTTGGTGACACTAACTTTTTACATGTTCAATAATTTTGTAAGCTAGAGCTTTAATGAATTTCAGGAGAATTAATCCCTAGACTTCCAGAATTCTTTCAGGTTACATGCTATGAGGAAAACTATCAAAGACAAGTTCCTTGTAGTCACTAATGTCAGCACATTAGTTTTCTTCTATAGCTTAGTGTTACTTTTGAGCTCATTGAAAAGAAAGTTATTTGTAAAATTTCTGTTTGTGTAAACAATACTTATCCAGTTAATAGTCTGTTCATAGTAATAACAATTTACCCAAATTCTACATTTTTCAAGACCATGGAAAGAAATCCAGTGAAATAACTCTCATTAAGTCATTCATGCTAGTATAAGCAAATTATACATTAAGCAGGCAACATTAACAGAAGACTCCAGATAACCCCTAAAAATGCTGAGAGAAATATCCTTATCGGTGCTAACCATTCATGGAATAATGTTTTTTTCCTAATGAAAGTGGAAATAATAGTTTGATTAAGAATTTTTTTTTTCATTACACTTTGGCATAATATTTTGCATTATGTACAGTTATAAGAATAGAATAATCTTTCCTGTAACTTGTTTTTATTTTGATTAGATATAATACTTGTTTGGAATTTTAATTGTTACATAATTTTAATGCATATGAAACAGAAATATTTATGGTTTGAGGATGACCTAACAGTCCGAAATGGAACCTTGGAATCCTCTGAGATCATTGATTTAATTTCTGAATTCTGCAGATGAATCACATTAGAGCATTTACTTCAAATTCCCCATATGTGATGCAAATATATTAATATTTATGAGTGTTGGTACATAGCAAAATTATTTAATTTTTATGTAGTACTTTAAGATCATCTCATTATGTGCACTGTTTAGTAAGTGCTTTATTTTTGCTAGAGGCAAATTACTTTTTATTGTCTTTCTGAAATCTGTTCCAACAGTTTGAGATTTGTACTGATCCACTTAAAAGAGCATAACAAGTACCAACGTAGTTGGGGATTTTTATGTATGTAGTCTTGAAAATGGCTGTGAATTTCATAAAGGTTGCTATAATCAGCAAGAGATCTCTCATCTGTGCTAATGTTCTTAACCGAGCCCGTCATTGAATGTTCTCTCTAGAAATTTTAACAGACTGTAGAGAACTGATTAATAAAGTTTCAGTACAACTTCCTAGACATTATCATTTAACATTTTGTTATAATCTAAATTACTGCAAGTAATTTAAGATTTCAGATTATGCAATAAAGTGTTAACTCTTATTGTTGCTCCTTTCTTCAGGAAAATCATTTGGTGTCAAGTTATAGAAAGTTATAGAAAGGACATGATGTATTATAAAATCAATAGTAAATCAGTCTATGAAAGTTCAGGACAAATGCATGTTTTTGAGATACAATGCTTGAGTAATTATTGAGTTTAAAAATACTGAAGTAATGTTAACTAATACCTTTGTTGTTTTATGCATAAAAACACTCTGTGATCAGGTGGGGTGTTTTTTGTACAAAGGATTGTCTAAAATCTACATGCTTCAAAGGCATCACACAATACCATAATGCACCTAAATACTTGAAAAAATATGCCAAAAATGTAATACTTTCTTGTTCATAATAAACAATGATATGCAAAATGGGGGGGGGGCGGGAAAGGAAGAGACAAGGAGATAAAGAAATTAATAGCTTTGCCTCACTTAGCATTTGCTGTGTGAGTTCGTGGTAATATTACCTATTATTAACAAAAAATTATTAAGGACAAAAGTAATGCTAAACAACAGGCAAGAAATTTTACATAAATCAGGACTATTTGGTTGTTCATTTCAATTAAACATCTTGCTAAAGAATTTCACAGAACGTGCAAGAGTTGATACATCATGATACAAGACACAAATCAAAAATGATCTATCATTTTTTGTGACAATATAATAATTTTAGTAATTTCAAAAGATCATTAGCAAAAAGTTGTTTGGTGCTGGTTCCTTTTTTGATCATTTTGCCTGAAAGGTAATAAATTCTCTGTGTTTAATGGAGAAAAAAGAAAAAACAAACATGAATAAAAAGAAAGCCATGAGCTAAAATGCCAGCTGATCCTGACTTGGGGCAGAATTGTTTGACTAAACAACCCTATGAGGTTCCTCCCAGTCATATTTTATGTGAGTACATAATTAAAAATTGGCACATTTTTTTAAAAAGGCTTAGCTGAAGTAAAAATATCTTCCACACATTGTGTGTCCCTGGAGTTATATGCAAGGCTCCTCAAAGCACATATGGTTCCTGGCACCACGATTTCACTCTGCTGATCCACTTTTGCCAGGCTGCACACCCTGCTGGTGTAGGTGTAGCCTCTGTGGAACAAAGTTCCTAATTCGACATTATGTCTCACAATGAGTATCTCTAGAGAAACATTTCCATAGAAGGTCTATTTAAAAGTATGTCCAAACCATATTTGAGATAACTTGAATTCTAAGTCCTAGTTTTTCTGCTCAAATAAAAAAAAAAATCAACTCCTAAATAATATTAAATTTACATTATTTGGGAGGCATGGGTGGCTTTTCATCTTTGTGCAGAGGCTGAGCTGTTTATGCACTCATATAAGCATTTGGGAAACCAACGCGATTACAAAACCAACAGGAGAGTTTCCTAAAAAACACATTTTTTGAAGTTTCAATACCCAAAATGACAGCCCAAAGGCCTTACCAGCATCCTTGGTTGGTATATAGTGGCAGAGTTTAATTTTATTTGAATCTATAATAAAAAAGGTTTCACAAACTCTTTTGCTTTGTACATGAAAGAGCAAGTGTAAGCTAACACAAGTAGGAAGTGGATCTTCATATCAGACAGGGAAAATTGCCAGTCAAGTACGTAGACTTTGGTCAACATCAACCACAAAACTGTAATAAACAAGCTGTGGGATCTGAGAGATGGTGCAAAACATTTTATATGCTCTGATGTGAAATATTTTTTTTTCTTCTTGAATTAATTTTAAAGCCTTTGTTTCTGTGAGGGTAAGCAGATAATAATACAAAATATCCAATTCTTGGAATACTAACTTTGGATATAAAAGATTCAAATTCATGTTTCTTGTCCATATCAAGCAGAAAAAAAAAAAAAAAAAAGGGGATTTAGCTATTCCTCTTCAATTTTTTGCCCTATACTCCATCAGATTACTGTTGAATCTTCAATATTCTGTCAGACTACTGGCTATTTTAGCCCTCCTAATCTAGTTTTGTTAGGAATTCCGCCTGTAACTCTAAAATGTAACTTTACCTAGTTCTATTTCTGTTGAAATTACTACACTGTGTAATAATGTACAAAACTATAATCATAACTCAGTAAAGAAACTTTTCATTTAAAATTTATGATTGGCTCATGTTACATATTTATCTCAATACACTTATTTTAACATATTTCTCTCTTGGTCACATGGAGTTTTTTAGTCACACGTTTAGTATTTTAGTCATATAAAAAAGAATTAACAAATATTACAAGCAGCAGAGAAGAAGGAATAGTATCAAGTTAGACTTAAAACTCTTTCTGAAAAACAGAAATTTCTGAAAACAGAAATAGTTAATGGCTTTGAAACACTCATGAAACAGTGTCAAAAAATCTTCAGAAATGTAACAGGACAATCAAGTGGGGTACCTGTGTTAAGAGGAGTCTTGACTCCTCTTATATTACGATACATAATATGATATAATATGTTATGATACAAATAACATCAGAAAATTACAGACCATTTATGTCCATGTTTCTTTTATATGTGTACTTGTATGGATATTGTGCTAAAATGATATTACTTTGGAGACAAGAAAAGTTAAATTAAAGAAATATTGAATTAAACAATGACCAGTCCTTTAATTAATTTTTAAAGCAAAATAGCACCAAGGGGCAAAGAATATAGTTTGAAGGTCACAACTGTAGAGACATCTCTAAGGCTCTAAAATGTTGCATTTGTTTTTCCCTTCTAATAGCTTTTCTAACAGCCAATGCTGTTGCAAAGCACTATACACAGTGTCAAACTCTGTCTCTTCTATTCCTTCATTCATTATTGCTGCTGTGTCATTACTTTCTTTTATTCTTCAGCAGCACTAACCTTGCCTCTGTCTATAAAAACACAGACTGCTTTTGCTTGTAGATGATGATTAGTTTCAGTGCACCCTTAGAGTTAGATCATTATCTAGTACATATTTCCCATTCCTCTGCCTTCATTTTTCAGATATTTGTGCACATATTTCTTTGACATTTAATTTCCAATGCAGTAGCATCCTCCACTGCAGTCCTCCTTCCTGAACGTATCAATGTAACTTTTTCTGAAACACATTTTCAAAGACATTTCAGCAAATCTAGGTTTCTGACTGTTATGACACACCCCAGAAGGTGAGGGTAACCCACGTTCTTGTTAATAGATCCCTTAATGTGGGTTAGAGTGAAATGACACTGAATGATTGGTGTTTGTAAATATATACCTACAGGATTTATTTTAAAACTATTTGGTTTCAAAGAAAAACAGGTTTGTAGCCATTTTGGTTGTTATTCTCTATAGTAACATAGCAATATGAAAGCATAAAGATAAAATGAAAGAAAATGTCTAAGGAAAAGAAAGAGAAAGAAAGCATAAAAGTAGAAAGATGAATAATCACCACCTGTTGGATCCAGTGGTGAGATTTGGCAGTTGCAATTTCAGTACCTGGTGACCCGACAACACCACTCCCCCAGAGCCTGTGGTTGGCTGTGATGCCCCTCACTTTGGCGAGGGGGACAATAAGTGACAGCGAGTCGAAGGTCCCGCCCAGAGGGAGTGGCCACAATAGCGAGAGTCTATAAACAAACAGGGACAGTCTTCATCTTGTCTTGGCCTCTACCCTCCTAATCTGTCAACATGTAACCTTCAGAGTGCTAACTATGTTTCTCTCTTCTTTTTCTCTCTTTATTCTTTCTTCCAATCTCTCTTTCTTTCCTCTTGTGGGCAACTTCAACACCTATTGTCTGTATTTCACTTAAGTTTGGGTTGGTGTTTGCCTAGTCACTTGCTATTAAGTGCAGTGCTTCTGTAAATTGAGTTCTTTGTACTGGGGGTAGCAGTAAAATGCTTTTCCTTGGGTTTCACGTTATTTCTGTGAAACTCGTTTTTCCAAAATGCCTATTTTCTCACTAAATTAAAAGATATCTCTTAGAGAAAAAGTGTGTAGTCTTTTCTGTGGATGTGAACTCAAGGTATCAAAGAATCAAAAGGTGTTGCAAGAGTTTGTGTAGGCAAAATCTCTTGAAGCCTGAAATTAAAATGTAACACCAGGTAAAAGCTTCTGGATCGGGGTGTAACAATCTTGAGTTTTTGACACCTTCTAAGACATTACAGCTGCCAATTATGTCAGTACAGATGAGTCCATTATGGTCCATCAGCAGAGATTACCACCTTCAGGCTATTTGTGGAAGTCTTGGTGCTTCCCCAGAGGGGAGTTATCAGAGCTGAGTAATTTGTGTAAGGAAAAAAAAACATTACCTTGCCTCGCAGGATTTGCCTCTTTTCTTGTCTTGTTTAACATCCTGAGGTGTGGGGTATGGACACCCTCAGCACCTGAGTGGCCACTCCACACATTGTTAGCAAAGCACCCTGCTTATTGTTTGAGCCATCAGCATTAACAGTGCAGTCACTCATAGGAAGGGGAGAGTATGTGAATGAGTCTGTGGGCTGTTGCCTCCTCCCAGCCTTGTTTACTTCTCCTTAAACCTGAGGTGATTAGACAACAGTATCACCTTTATCTTATCTCAGGTTCCTGTCAGAAGGCTTAAGGAGAGTGGGCTTTGGTGATCTTAACAATGTTTAAACCATAAACCGTTTCAGTTTCTTACACCAAGTCCAGATTGATTGATCACTTAAAGGCTAAAACTGCTGTTTTCTGCCCGTTTGTTTCAAGGTTCTTATCCTTTCTAACCTCTCAAGAAAGAGTATATTATTTCTTTCCAGAATTACTTATTTTTTTGTTCTCACATAAAAAACTTTGTCTCATAACTACTTACCTTGTTTATGCACTGTTGGCATCTTACTCATCAGTATCACCTTTTCAGTTCTACTGTCCCATTTCTCTGAAATTCCTCCTTTCCTACCATAAGACATTGAATAATTTTCTACTTTTTAAACCTTATCTTCAACCTTGTCTCCTCTGAGATTTTGTTGTGATTTTTTTTCTGTAGAAATGTGTCATAAAAATTGTTGTGTTTTTTTTTTTTTCTTTCCCCTTTTCTTCTTCTTCACGGTGACTAAGTATCTAAAACAACTGACTAAAACTGTTCCATCTATCATGGCAGCAAATATCAGGCAACGTTCACACATAGCTATATCTACATATATGTTGAATGGAGACTAAATCTCCCTCAATTTGTTCAGTATTCTGAGACATATTCTTTTCTGTCAAAACAAATTCGTGCATTTCTTTGCAGTGATCCTTCAAGATACCTGAATTTATTTTCCGGAGATTCAACTATTCAGCTGTCAGTATGAATATTTTTCATCAGGTGTGTACATTTCACTTTAAAAAGCTTGTCAAAGCTTGTGAAATTTATTTTTGGATCATGAGCTTTGTCTTTCGCTATGGCTAAAGCTTATTTAGTGATGCCAACAGAAAACCAAACAAATCAAATGAGAAAAAAAATCTAGTAATGTTCAATTAACTGTAAGTGATAATTAGTTCTGGCTCCATTCATTTTTCCTTTGAATTTAATTTCTGTGGATGGTTACAGCTGAGAATCGTGACTTAAATTTTATGTTTCATATTCAACAGCAAGAAACAGACTATACCCACAAATTTATCAAATTAAAAATAATGAATAAATACTGACTGACAACACCTCTCAATCTTGGGTCATTTAAAGGCTAGTAGTAGCCTGAAGCCAGTGATGCAGAGAGATGTCAAAACAGAGCAGTTGTAGTATAATGTCACTCTCTTTTCTGGATAACCACCACTACATGTGAAAATTTGTAAAATGTTATGCTAATTGAAGATTACATGTGTTTGTCACCTTCTTGTGGTTGTGCTTATAACAGCTAAGCCAATTTACCGTTTATTATATGCATAGATCTGACCATGCAAAGATCTGACCTTGTTTACTACCACTCTTTATCTCAACCTTTATTTCTGTAAAAATGTATGCCTTTCCTTCAGAAAACTGACTCAGTGTAACTACTATCTACAAAGTTTGCTTTTGTTATTTTTTTTTCTCTCACTAGCTGCTCTTTTTTAAAAAAGAAAAAATTCAACATTTAAAAAAATCTTTGTTCTTTGGTATGTTCATGCTCCCTGAACTTTATTTCCTTAATGTTATCCAATTTAAAAGTAGATACTTTACTTTTGAGCTTATGATGTGCCTACTGAGATAAAAATAATCCCATACTAGTTCTATGAATAAACATTCAGCTGATTTCTTGTACTTATCTTTTGCAATCTGTGAGTAAGATCATGAAAAAACTAAATGACCGGACTGAGAAGAAAATCATCATAAAAAATGGTCTCCTCAAAGGTTTATCCTAACATTTTGTTTGCAGGGTGCTGAACTCTTATTCAAACCTCACACAGATGAGTTATGTACAAAGTACCAGTGTCTTCAGCTGTGAAAGAAAGCCCCAAAGCATTGCTTTGGAGGATTCATCAAAGTGGTGCTAGCAGAGATTCAGTGTGGCTGAAAGTGTCCCTGGAGGCTGAAACTGCAGAAATGTTTCTGTATACTAGTTTGTGTTATGTTTCCATTAGAAATCTTAGAATGTTAAGATTTGGGAAACATGTTGTCCACTTCTTCAGAGCACTCAACTTCTTGGCCAGACCGCAGTGTTTCCCTTTTTGCATCTTTGAATGATTTCTCTAGGATCCAGATGGGGCATCTGGGGAACACAGAAGTGGCTCCGCTCTGTTCTGTAGTTTGCAGTATGGAAGACTCCTTAAAAATTGGACTAGTAACTACCATTTAATAATGTGGTTGTATAATTTAAATTCTCCCATTTATCTCTTAAAAATAATTCTATATAACCTTCAGTACATTTGCCTCCATGTAAGAAATGTGTTGTGAATTATTTGCACTATTTCAATTGCATATGTTGCTTCATTACTTTATAATGGAGTTTTATTCCCATTATAATGTGAGTTTTATTCTCACGAATCCCATCTTTTGGATGCGTAGGAGAGAAAAGTATATCCGACTTCCATGAGGTGTATCCTTTCTCCACCTGTTCCAAGTCTAATAGATCAAATGTCTTTCCAGTAGGGTTCAGATTTCTACTATAATTTTTTTGTAGTGGTCTATAGTGTTACCTCTGATTTATTTTTTTTTAAAGCTTCTTCAGTACTGCATAGAAGGAGTTTAGTACTTGAGTTTTCAACCTATTTTCCCATATGTCAATGTCTATATCATCAAAATCATGGCTTGGCTTCGCGAACGAAGATTTCGAAGGGCTCTACCTGCGCTTGCTGCAGGCTCACTGATGGCTGAAAAGGCCAATGCGCGACAGACAAGTCCGGTTACAGAAGGGACACGAGAAAGACTCCCCAGGTGGCAACGACTGGATGCGATTCTTTCTGAGTTGTCTTTTCTCCTCGAGAGTGATCTTGCGTGAGTTCTCGAAGGAGGCAGCAGCGCTATAGATGGTTTGTCTCCAGGCCTCCCTATTGGAGGCCAGAGCAGACCAGTGATGATGGTCAATATGGCCAAGGGTGAGATGTTGTTTAAGGGAGTCCTGGACAGATGCCAGGGGCGAGCAATGTCTATATATAATTTTTACTTAATAGTAATTTCTGTGTGATTTTTTTTTCCCTTTTTGTTCATCCAGATCTTTATATTGTTTTTCATTCTCTTCTCTCTTGCATTCGAATACTTTGTACTTTCATGTTACATTTTCTTAATGTTAAAGGGAATGTCCTTTCAGGAGGGCTTAAGTGTAAGTACCTTAGTTTTCTATATAAGGAAGACATTGGTTAAAAAGTGGAAAAATAAATCTGCTCAGGAATACACATGTATATACTGTGAGAAGGAGGTGGTCTGTGGTGTGCTCCACAAGTGTGATGGTTTTATTGGTCACCCTTGAGGACTTACTAGAGTGAACAGATGTTCTTTTCTTAGGATTATTTCATGGGATAATTATTTCTTTCTCCCTTGTTTTCCTATGATTATTTCAAGGGAAAGAGGAGTGTGTCACTAGGTCTTACATTGCCCAATATGCAGCGTGGTTAGCTTATATACATAATGTTAAGATCAAAATAGAAGGTTCAGATGTGGAGTGCTCTCCCTGGCACAAAGGAACTTCGGAAATGGGAAGTGAACAGAATTTTCTGGTGCTCACTTGAATCACAGCATCCCATATTCTGTTCCTCTTGCCAGCTTTCGCCAAAGGAAGCTATCCCTCTATTAGTAAATGCTAGATGAGTTTTCTAAGGGTAAATTGTTATCTTGTTTGTTAACTGCTTAAATGGCCTCCTTAAAGAGGCCACATAATGCTTTCAAAGCATAGTTTGGCTTTTCATGCTATCACTTTAATGACTCATACAGTTTTCTAATACAAAACTAATTCTGGCTTGCAACAAATCTCTACTGGATGAGGGGAAATTTGGGAGCTTGCAACTAAATGAAAGTATTGTCTCAAAGTCAGTGTTAGTGCTGCCTAACCTTGTGCCACTTAATGATTTGTAAGACAAATACATTATTATTCTCTGTGTCCTGTTACCAAACTATATTTCACCAAGAAGACATAAGAGGTGACTTTTTTATTGTCTGTTTACTCGTATTTACTCTGTAGAATAGATCTGTTCAGTCTGTGGACCTTTTTTTCCCCTAATGTTGCTGTGGTTAGGCCAAAAAGCACCACACAGCTGCTTCATCACACCCCCCTCAGTGCAGTATGGGAGAAAATGAGAGCTAGTACAAATATCCAATAAAAACAAGTTTCACAGTTGAAGGCAGACAATTACTTTTCCTCTTTTTCTCTTTCATCCCTAGTTCTTATGATTCCCATTCTTGATTGAGTAAATTAATGTTTTAATTAAATGAATACTTACTTCCTTCCATCATTCTCTCTGGAGGTAAGCTTAAGAGAAGAGTGTTTTGTTTACGTTCCTAGAGAAATCAATAATAAAGATTTCCTTAATTTTTTAAAAACTTGAATTTTCAAAAAAAATCAATTGAATTTTTCAGAAACTAGTTCTAGCAGTCAGGTCAAAACTTTTAGTATGTGATGATTCGAGAAGCACCTGTTACTATAACTGAAGCCAACTAGAGAAAAGGTATCTAAAATGAATGAATAATTTTATAATCATGGGTAGAAAATAATTTACTATTCTCATACAATTTCTTTTACAAGTTCTTATCTTCCCTTCCCCCGGTCCTCAGCAGATATCATAAAGCTTAAGGATCCTAAATCCTTCATGGACTGTGTTTTATTCAACATAACACGCGGCTGTGAGGGAGTGAGGATTTCCACTAAGCCTTCCAAGTCTGGGGCTGCTGCACTCTAGACTTTCTGTTTAAAATTGACAGAAAAGGCAAGAGGCCAGATTTACTGCAACTTTATTCAGAGCAGATGGAAGCAGATGAAACGATAAACAGCAAAGTAGCTGAGTATAGAAGTTAACTAAAACACTAAGTGAAGCTGTTAAATCTGACACCAGGACTAAAGATACACTTCAGAAAACATTGTTGCTGAATTAAGCACTGCCAGAAACCAGAAGCTGATTTCATAGGACAATGAAAACTGAAAAACCTCTTAAAAAAAATTTTAAAAAAAGATATTAAGAAATAATTAGTGTTAAATTAATTTAGAAAAGCATCAGATTAGTTGGTCTAATGAGCCTTAGAAACTGCCAGTATGTGTTCTTGATTTCTATCGTAAAACAAAATGTGTAAATTTTGCCTTTGGTGAGTAAACTGCCTTTGAACATAAAGCAACTGGTTTTTTTCAGGGCCCATAAACCTGGCTTTAATTCTATCTGCATAAAACTGTAAATCATAAAAAGCGCAATTTGAGGGGCGTCATTTTTGGAAGTGTTTTCAATAATTATGGAATCATAGAATAGTTTGAGTTGGAAGGCACCTTAAAGATTATTGTCTTGGTTTAAACACAAATATTGGGATGGGAACTCTAATAAAATGAACTTCTTCCTGTTTTATTTCCCACCAAAACAACATTACAAAATGTGAGGAGATATAAGTGAAAAAAAATATTACAGTTTACTAACAAGAAATATAGCAAAAAAACCAATGCCAACAGAATGGTTCAAACCAACAACAGAGAGAGAAATCACTTCTGGTCTCTCCCCTCCCGTCCCCTTGAACTCCCTTTTGTATAAAGACAAAAACAATGATCAGTACATGCTTCCCTTCCTCCTTTTGCCCCTGGGGAAAAAAAAGAACAAAAAACAAAACCACAGGAAAGAAGAGGCAAAGTAAAACCTGGGAAAATATCTTGTTCTGGAAAAGTTATTCTGCCAAAGGAAGCACTGACTCTAGGATCAGTGGCAGCAACAGTGTTCTGGGTGGTGAGTGAGCTGTGGGGAGGGCTCCAGTGGAAGACAGTGGTATGCATAGGGGTGATGTGATCCCGAGCTGCTCTGATCCTGGTATGGCTCGGGCCATATGGGAAATTGTGGCTCCTGAACTCTGTCAATCACAGAAACATGTGGTCTGGGGAAGAGAAAGGGTTCTGTTTTCCACCCAGTGCATTTTTGTTCTTCCCCTTTTCCTTCATTCCTAAAGAAACAGTCCCTCCAAAACAATGTTGATAAAGGGGAATACAACACAAAAATCCACTTTAACAATGACAAATGTCTAGTTATAATGTTATAGGGTTGAAAAGAGCTATCAGAATTTTCCCAATACCAATTACTGGGTAGTGCATACTGACAATGAAAGGGCAATTCCCCCACCTCCCCATCCCACCACACACCTTTTCCTACATTGGGGGAGGCAGGGAGGAGGAGAATAGCATGCAGAGGGGCATGCATGGAGTGGGGAGAGTTTTTTAAAAAAATGGCTGGTGCCACACATCGGGGCCTTTGTTTGTCTTCCTGCCTGTTGACAATAGAGCCGGTCCTCTTGAACCCCTGAGAATGAGCTTTCCCTGCCTGGCACTGCAGTTGGGGTCAGCCCTAGTCCGTTGCTAACTGTTGCTTGTGCCACTGGGTGGGTTATGGGGTCCAGGCAGCTGCCGATATGTGGCACTGGTACAGAGCATGGGCTGGGGCAGGTACCTCGCTCTGAAACGGTCACTGGTGGGGGCTCTCCTTGAGGTGTTACAGCCCTCTGATCACCTTTGTGGCCCTCCTCCAGACTCAGTCCAACAGGTCAATGTCTTTATTATGTTGGTGGGCCCCAGAACTGGATGCGGTAGTCCATCAGCAGAATCACTTTCCTTGACCTGCCTGTCACACGTTTTTGGATGCAGCCCAGGATATGGTTGACTGTCTGGGTCATGAGCTTATATTACCAGCTCATGTTGAGCTTCTCATCAACCAACAACCCCAAGTCCATCTCCTCAGGGCTGCTGTCAATCCATTCTATGCCCAGCCCATACTCGTCCTTGGGATTGACCTGACGCTGTCCTTGCACTTTGTTGAACTTCCTGAAGTTTGCATGGGGCCAAATTTTCAAGTTTGTCAAGAAGACAAACCCTCTGGATGACATCCCATCCCTCCAGCATGACTGCACCACTCAGTTTGGTGTCACTGTCAAACTTGCTGAAGATGCACTCAATCCCATTGTCCATGTCATTAACAACACCAGTCCCAGTACTGACCCCTGTGGAACATCATTCATCATTGCTTTCCACTTGGACATTGAGCCATTGGCCAAAAGTCTCTGAGTGGAACCGTCCAGCCAATTCCTTATCCATGCAAGTTGTCCAACTGTCAAATCCATATTTTTCCAGTTAAGAGACAATCATGTCATGTGGGACAGTGTCAATTGCTTTGCACAAGTCCACGTAGATGGTGTCACTCTTCCCTTGTCCACCAATGCTATAACCCCATTGTAGAAGGTCACCAGATTTGTCAGATACAATTTACTCTTATTGAAACCATGTTAGCTGTCACCAACCACCTCCTTATTTTCTAAATGCTTTAACATAATTTCCAAGAGGATTTTCTACATGATCGTGCCTGGCACCGAGGTCAGACTGACTGATTTTGAGTTGCCCCAGACTTTCTTTTCTCCCCCTTTTTAAAAAATGTGTTTTATGTTTCCTCTTTTTCAGTCACTGGGAACCTCACCAGTCTGCCATGATCTCTCAAATATGTTGAATAGGGCCTGAGTCACTTTATCTCCACTCAGCACCCACAGATAAATCTCATCAGGTCCCATGGACTTTCACACCTTCAGGTTCCTTACATGTTCTTGAAACTGATCTTCTGCTACAGTGTGTCAGGCCCACAAATGTGTGCCTCCATACCTCTCAGAAAAAAGCTGCCTATTGCTATCACTCATCTTCTTGTGCGTGAGCTACCAGCTCCTGGCAGGTCTTTGCACTTTCCCAGGGCTTTCCTAGCTCAAGACCCCACCCTGTATGCTGCGATCCCCCATGTCACTGTGGAATGCTCCTGAAGCAGAGCTTATCGCCTTGACAAAACTAACCTTCGTCACTAAGACAGATTTTAAGAAGCGTAAGTACTTATTAGTTGCCATCATAGTGACAACTGGCAACAGTTGCTGCCTTAAGTGCGCTATAGCGCAAAACATGGTTCAGGTACAATTCATTTTGCTCCTGAAATGCTAACTAAAATGGTGCAAGGCTGGCTGCTTCTTTACGTATCTCTTTCCCTGCCTCTCTCTTTTTCTGATTTCCTGCCTGAATCGAGATTTGAGTAGGTGAAAACTTCTATAATCTGTCATTAACCTATAGATGCCTTGAATTAGCAATGATGCCTTTAACAGCAGTAAGGCAGTGGTGTCCAATTTCATTCAATAGAAATTTCATTTCAAGCATAGCATGAATAACTGCCATCTCAATTGCAGTTGTACATATTTATTGTTAATGGGTTATTTTCTATGATTTTTAAAGTGATGGCAGCTGTAATACTTGACTGTAATCTGTCTACAGTTGAGTGACTCCGTAATTCCGTAAAGTGCTTACATGTATTGGGCTTGCATGGCAAGGTTTAGGTAGCTCTGCAGACCCCAAGGTCAATGAAGGAGGGAAAAGAAGTGTTTTAGGTGTCGGAGCAGAGATTCCCCTGCAGCCTATGGTGAGGACCATGGGGAGGCAGGCTGCAGCCCATGGAGGCCCATAGTGGGGCAGACATCTGCCTACAGCCCCTGGAGGATCCCACACCAGAGCAGGTGGATGCCTGAAGGATACTGTGATGCCAAGTGAAGCCCGTGCTGGAGTGGGTTCCTGGCGAGACCTGTGGAGAGAAGAGCTAACACTGGTGAGAAGTTGTGGCCCTGTGAAGGACCCGTGCTGGAGCAGTCTGTTCCAGAAGGAATGCAGCCCATGGGAAGGACCCATGCTGAAGCAGCTGGTGAAGAACTGTAGCCTGTGCGAAGAACTGATGTTGGGGAAGTTTGTGGAGGACTGTCTCCTGTGACTGTCTCCTAGTTCTTGCACTGGAATGGGATAAGAGTGGGTAGAGTCCTCGCCCTATGGATGAAGGAGCAACAGAGATAATTTGTGATGAATTGACCACAATCTCCATTTTCTGTCCCTCTGTGCGTCTGGGGAAATGAAACAGTGAATTCAGGAGGGAAGTTGAGTCTGGGAAGAAGAGGAAAGTATGGGGAAGGTGTTTTAAGATTTGCTTTTTATTTTTGATTTCCCTAGTCTGATTAGATTTGCAATAAGTTGAACTAATTTCTCTAGGTCAAGTCTGTTTTGCTGGTGATGGTAGCTGGTGAGTGATCTCTCCCTGTCCTTATCTTGACCCATGAGCCTTGTTTGGGTTATATTTTTTTCTCCCCTGTCCAGCTGATGAGGACAGTGATAGAGTTACATGGGGAGTGATAGAGTTACATGGCATCCACCCAGGGTCAACCTAATGCATCATATAATTTTGATTAAAAAAAAAACAACACAAAAAAGCTAAAGAGATGTACATTTTATGAGAACAAGAAGGACATTCTAAATTTCAATTGTTCTCTTTGAAATACACTAAATTTCAAAGAGTATATTTACACACACACATATATAAATATAGTAAAATATAAATATATTTACACAGATATGAGATAATTTAGAAATAAAGTTTCTTCGCTTTGGACTAGGCATACAGAAGAGGAAGAAGTTAATTTGATGTATTGCTGTGGTTTCTGTTATGAAAAAATGAGTGTGATGGGGTGACAGTAATTAACATTATCATGTGAAGAAATGACGCCATCCATGTTCTCTTTTAGGGAGTATAAAAATGGATTGTTGATTGTAAAGCTTAGAAGCAGATCAGAGTATGAAGGGAATGGCACTTCTGGTGGAAAAAATTTAAATCCCAGAGATCTCAAAAATAAAAGCCAGCTGAATAGCAACTGCAGATTGTTTAGTCACAGGAACATATGGCATCATGCAAAATACTGAAACTGAATGATTAAACAGACAGACTGAACATTTATATGCAAGGTACAGAGCTTGCAGTATATTTAAAGTCAAAGACAAGTCCTAATTCTAAAAGCTAATGAAATCAGAAGATTATTTCTGGAAGCAAGAGGCACATTTTTGTGATGTTGAGTACCTTGATTACCTCAATTAGTTTCATAACATGGATTCACCAGAATTTGCTTGGAAGATTCATTTTTGGCTAGCAAAATGTTCCAAGTTATTTGTGTGTGTCTGTATGTACATGTGCACTTTAAATTATGCCCAACGGCGTACTTTCAAATATATACATATACATATATAAAAGAAAAAAAAAGTCATTTTGTTCATTCTTGAAGACCAGTGTCTGCAACGCTGGTGTTTCAACTGATTCCAGGAGAGTGACAATGTAGTCTATATAGAAATTGGAATTTATTTAACCCTGTGGTATCTGAATAAATTATCCTAAGACCAATATTTTCTACAATAAATAAGTCTTTGAAATATACTGCATGGAACAAGAGATGCTCATCTATTTAGTACAGACCTGTCAGAAAACTTCAAATATTTTCTATCCTTGCTGGACAGTAGAATAATTCAGCCTGACTTTAACTTAGTCATAATCTGTGTCTTATTTCCCAGATGATGGGATTACTTTTTTCCTTTATTTCCTCTAATTTTTGTCTCTCATTAGGCATGTGAAGTCAAGAAAAATAATGAGTCTGTCTACTGCAGTGTGCGTGAAAAGTGTAACTATTATTATTAATAAAACTAACTTGTTTGCTCTTACATGAAGCTCTGGCTCTTCTGAAGCAAAAAAAAAAAAAATTGATTTTATCCTTTTGATTTTTGTTGAGATGATATGTTTGCTTAAGGATTTTTAAAGAAGAATATTAGGTTGTACTGCTATTTGAATAGTTCTAAACTTTTATAGGTGTATAGACTTAACTGTAGAGTGTTTGTTGCCGTGACTGCTTTCTTATATACGACATATTCTTTATAAGAGACAGTCCTATAATATTTTGTTTGTGTTTTCTTTTTATTTTCTATTCTTAATTTAGTTTGATTATAATTTTAGTTTGTATGGTCATGACTACAACAGAATGTTTTTTACATCAGCACAAGCAAGATAACTTTTTGAGAGGATGCTAGATAAATGGAAATAATAAAATAAAATGGATTTTAAGATCTATTTGCTGTAGTCAATATTTTGATATCTCATCTTTTCTTTTTAGCATTACCTGTACAATTATCTCCTACTGAGTTATTTATCCAACTGTAAATTTTATCTAAAAGTTCTTTTTTTTTCACGGCTTGGATTCTTATAAGTTTTTCAATTAAAGCATACACAGAAGAATATTCATGGTACACAGAGTAGGAGGTGCACATTACTCTCTTGTCAATTTATTATTTTTACTACTACCTGTTAACATACTTAATTGTTGTTTTCAAAGAGTAGTTACCTTAGATCCATATGTTTCAGTCAAAATTTTACATAAACCTATGAGGATATCTATCACTTAATAAGATTTCTCAAGAAAGAGTTGAAAATATTAAGAAAAAAAAAGNCCCAAGGGAGAGGGTAAGGGAAAGGGGAAGGGTAAAAAGGGGCAAACGGAGGGAAATCCCAACAGATACACACTCTAAACCCACAAAGAAATATTGAGAAAGATCTCAGTACTTTCCTTGAGATAGCCGAATAGCGCCAACGTCCGCCGGCAACTTCCGACTCCCAAGGCCTACAAGGCCGCACCAGGCCTCACTCCTCCGCACAGTAGAACCGACAGCAGAGAATCTGCTCCTTCAGATCCACTGCGACGAGAAAAGGAGGAAGGCTTCTCGCTCTATCTTATTTATACCCCGAGTTACGTAAAAATCGTATGGAATACTGGGAGCATGGTCACTTCCCTGGTAACAAGCTGGTTACCAGGAAGAGGACCTGGACCAAACCATCACAATGAGACAGATCCTATGTAAATGTGTTGAAAATAATGGCAGTATTAAAAATGTTCTGTTTGCATTTCTTTATTCCAATATCACTCCATTTTCCTTAAGGTTAAGTGTAGAATGAATGCACTGTACATCTAACAGTAGTGTGATATGGATCTGGTAGACAGGGTTATGTCTACATTAAAGGGTTTCTCCACTAGCTGGGAATGTGTTTAAACTCCACACTTTCCATCTGGGCAGATAAGAAGGAACATAACAATGGGTTGGTTTAGTGCAGTTGACCTATTTTGTGTCTTCTTGCATTTATCTTGTTACCTACCTTTGTAGTGTAATTAGCAGAGCAGAAAACAGAGGCCTGTGGAAGTGCTACTTTAGCAGCTGAAAAGACGATGTGTTAAGCTCCTTTAGCTATGATCACTGTTTTCCTTGAGCACTGCTCCAAGTGCAGTGTATACAATATTCATTCATGAACCTGTAATATATCTATCCAGGAGATCACAATGATCAGATGATAACAAAATTTTGGCCTACAGTGGTGGTTGTTTTTTGAGAAAGTTAATTTTATGAGACCTTAATTTGTCAGAGTCACAATGTGCTGACCAGAAGAACTTACCTCATTTGCCTCCTTCTGAGATTTAAGGTCATAATGTTATAAGAAAAACTGTAGTAATTTCCATAATATTGATTCTTTCTCTCAATCTGAACCCTTCTGACTTGGTTTCAAATACCAAAAAACCATAGCATAAGCAATCTCAAATTCTACTGAAATACTTCCATCATTGTATATTGTGATCAATATTTTCTGTGAAAAGTAAAATTTTCTTACTATCACTTTCACTGCCAGCATTTTGTGGTATCAACACTAAAAATACAATTCATGTGGCTAATAGCTGTAAATCCCTTTACTGTTCCTATTGTTCCTATACTACTCCCCAAACCCCTTTTCTTTTCTGTCAGCAACTAAGCTATTATATACTACATGAATGACAATGGAGAAATTGATATTCTTTGCTCAAAATGTATGATTCAATCTTCTAAGTACCTACGTAGTGCCATGTGAAATTCATCAGGGAATTGTTGTTTCAAGTGATGAATTATATCCCACTCTGAATGGATTTTTTCTGCCATTTAGCTCCTTGAAAGTGTAGCAATCTACTTGAAACAATGGGAAATTTACCCCTTTTTTCAATCCCACTTTGCTACCTAGTAAAGTTCTTTAAAAAAATTTGTCACTGAATCCAGTGGTTACTGGATGGAGCACATGACATCTGGAACTGAAACTCTAGTAACAGCAACTGGAAATTTATAAGTAAACAGTTATTCTCCATGTTCTTATTTATTTTTTCAACTTTCAATCATTATAGACAAATTTATGTCAACTAACAGTTAAATTAAGCAGCAGTCATGTTGTCCGAATAATTAATAGACAAAGGTAGGTTCCTCCAAAGGCACTGGTCACTGGTGATCTTAGCAGGGGTGAGTTATTCTTGAGAGATGTTGTTGGTCTCTACTTAGTCTGGAAGTTCTTTTAGGCATGGGAATCAAAAGAGAAGACACAAATTTGAGAACAAAAGAATTTTGGAAGGAGATTAAAATTATTCAAGTTATAAATAATCAAAATTATTAATACTTTACATCACTTTCTGTAAGACCAAACTATGTTCATGGGCAGAGATAGAAGGGCTAATGACAATGACAGAATAGAAATGGAAATGACCACATCTGAGGAGGAAACAGAACTCAGAGTTTAATGTGCTCAGATCAAGACAGTTAATGATTGTCATTGCAGAATAATGAAAACTGGCACACTTTTAAATTTTGATGAGTAGCTGATTTGTCAAATTTGGAATATAAGTATACCTATAAAATAATAAATACTGTACTGGAATTAGTAGAAAGAAAAATATAACCCAGCGAAAGAGGAACCTATGTCTTAATTTCAATAGAGTAGAAACCTTTGGAATACATTGTGACGAAATTAGTTATGGAAATAGAAAGTAATGGAAAATCAAACCCATGACTTTTTTTAAAAAATAGATAACTTGGTGTCTTTATTTGATAAAATAATTGATTTTCTGGATATGAGAGAAGAGGAAGATTTATCTTTCTATGAAGTATTGGAAGTGGTTAACTATAGAATAATATTAGAGTGTCAAATATATATTGATGTTCATAAGAAGCTAACTAAGGAGAAGAGGTCTTAAGTCTGCTATCATTTCTATGTTGTATATTTTTATATTTTATGACTGTGCTAAATTCTTTGCTTATAAACACAAAAACCATTTCTGATCTGAAGATCTTCAGTATAATTTGTTTGTGAGAAAATATTAGGAGAATCGGGAGGAACTACTTCTTAGGTATGGTTAGTTACAAGTGATAATCATAAAACTTCAGACAAAATGCACTCAAAATTGTAGTGCAAAAGATAAGCATTTTAATTTTATTATACCATTTACATTCACAGGTAAATCTTTTTTTCCCCTCAAATTCCTTACCAAATTCTTGGTCTAGGCTTGGTCTTATAAACATTAGACCTTATCCATTAACATGGTCAACAGGCATAGCTGCTCTGAAATCAGTGAACATGCAGAGATTTGTGGTAGCTGAAGTCTGTTTTTCTATGATTCTGTTCCTTCATGATAGATACACTTCATATGCACAGTACCCTTCAAATATTAACAAGCTCCTGGCTTCTCAGAAAAGACCCGCTTGGAAAAACTTTGAAACGAGGGCCTTGTTCTACAGAAGAGTTGCACAACTGATTTCATGATTGATCCAAGTGCTACTGAAATCAAAATCAACCATGAGGATTACAAGAACTGTTCTTTCACATACAGCAAATTAAAGGTTTTTTTAGAGCTCATTCACTTGTTACTGTCTAGGAACACAAGATGCATCAGCTTTCCTTCATTTCCGTGTCAATACCTCCTACTTTTAGGGATGAAACCATTTGTTGTACTTGAGTATGTGTGCATGCATGTACACACATAAATACATATACTGTAAACAAAAAATTAAGAGTTAGAAATCAGATTTCACTGTACATGGGAATGTTTAAAAAAATTATATGCCTGTAATGGTAAAACAAAGCTTTTCTAGATTGGTACTAATTAACAACACGTTTCATGCAAATAGCTGGTTCTCATTATCAACCATTATCATTACATAGGCAAAGCCATCACCTACTTAGCAATCATATACAACATTAGCTGTGAGTACTCAACCACACAGAGTTCACCTGTGTAATTAGCAGTGATGACAACAGTCCTTCATGTCCTCAGTCACCACAGTGCAGATGGCCACGTCCAAGAGCAACAAAAAGACCCAGAGCTGAAGTGAACATCTCCTCACTCTTACCCACCTCAAGTTCAGAATGAAAGTTCCTTTTATGAGGCAGTTAATTTTCAAGGCATTTCCCAGCCCTTGGCTCCCACCCTGAGCTAATTTTTCCCTGCCTGAACCTGGGGAAAAATTATTTTCCAGTCTGCAGCAGATGCCTCATCCTGTTGCTTAGCTTTTGCTCCCTTTCCTAAAGCAGAAGCAGTCTTCATAGGTGCTTTTTTCTATGAAGAGTAATGGTCCATCACTGCATTGCTAGCTAAGCTGTTTGGTGCACAAATGCTTTTACAGGTGTGCTGGTTTACTGCACTGCATCTTTTATGGGTGTGATATGCTATTTCATACAGGTTCCTGCTACTTGTTCCTTCAATACTTAACTTGTCTGTCAGGATAATGAAGAAAACTCTACAAAGTGTCTTAAAATAGTGGCTTTAAAACATCATGAGGCTGAAAGCTTTTTTTTACATAAATTATATCTGGATATTTTTATTTTTACCAGAACCTTCTTAAAGTCTTAATGTAGGGATTTTGTAACTTTTAAAATATCCATGTAGACTCCCTGGTGCAGTGGTGATGGAATTTGTTTATCCAGTTCTAAATCAAATACAGTAAAATTGTTTCCTGGAACAGGAAATTGACTCTGAATCTGCCTTTACACAAAATATTTTCTTTTCCATTTTCCTTATCATGGGCCATGTTTTATGAATATTGCTTTGTGATACATATATATGAAGGAGTAGGTTCCCTGATCTATTGAAAGAATGCTTCTATAAAATGTATATTTCTTAATTCTGGCCTTTGGATAAATAAAAGCTGTCAAATAACTGGACTCTTTTCTCTCTACCCACAAAGAAATTGACTACTGATTAAGTCTTTGTCTTCTTTCATTTTATTCATAGCTTCTAGTTATGGAGCTATTTCACTCAACCTTGATAGACTTCAAACAGCTCACTTACTGCTGATTTAGCCATACACATATTTAATTGTATCTAAAGATTTTGAGTCCCAGTTGTTTTAAGTCTTCCCCTGAAATGTGTGACCATAATATTGTGGAGAAATGTCCATTTTTCACAAGTTAATATATTTTATGGATGAACAACAGATTGTCATTCAAATTGATTGTTTCACTTAAAATGTTAAACTGCTGAGGTGGATTGCTTTTGTACACCATTACTCAAAGCAGAGAATGTGCTTTTTAGAAAGATTTTAAAATGGAGTAATTAAATTTTATGGAAGTATAGTCAGTGCCTTACCTAAAAGGAAGGCCAAAGTCTGATGATCATTTTGGAAAGTTTTGTATTTTGTTTTTGTATATTCATACAAATCAGTGTAATACAAATGTTTTCCTTGCCACAAGGTACATCAGGTAAATCAAGGACTATGATTTTTGGTAGGATTTTATTTTAATTTTTGTATTACTATTAGGGGTACATAGAATTAATAGTATTATGAATTAAAAATGTATTTGTTACTTTTAAGTAAAGAGAAAGATTGCTTTACCAAAAGCTTATATAAAAGCTGAATATTTTTAAAAATAGCTACATTAATAGATACTCTTCTTTGCAGCTAACAGTTGCAAATTAAAAACTATATTTGATTTAGCTTTTATGTCTGCTCAGAACCTGGAGGCAAAGCAGTGGGCATTCTGTTGCCCCATCTTTTAGAGATGTATGTTCAGGGACTGAAGAAAAACAAAACAGAGAGAGGAGCAGATGATAATGTCAAAATTAGCAATAGTGGTAGTGATATTTATTGAGAGTTGAGTCTTGAAATACAGGCACAGAAAAATCCACAAACAAAAACTGCAATAAGACAAAAGGTGATGAGCTGATAATGATGGAGTTAGAGCACTGAAAATTTTTTTCATCTTCATGCATTTCCTTTCTTTTTTTTTTTTAATAATTTTTATGGGAATCATAGATTTAGAAATCTTCTAGTTTATTTAGATTATAATATTTTTATGTATGTTTGAATCCTGGGACCTACCTAATCCTTGATTGGGACCTCTAGATGCTCCAAAAAGAAAAAGAAAAAAAAAAATCATTGTTAATTTTATTTCAGAGATTACATCCAGCCAGTCAGGCAAATATTTAATTTACAGAATGATCTTGTTTTGTTTTATTTTATTTTGGGTTTTTTTGTTCTGTTCATTTCTCTGCAGGATCAAGGTAGAGGATTAAGCTCTGTGGATAGTAGTTTCAGGGCACAAGCTCAAGAATGACAAAAAACAACGAAACACTAAAAACATTCTGAGTCAAAAAGAGCAACTGTGATGGGGATGAGAAAGAGACTGTTTTTTTAAAGGTAGTGTCACATTAAAAGGGGCAGAAAAGAAGAATTTTCTCTCCAACCTGTATTAATTTATTTTTTTGTCTATAAGTGTCTCCACAGGAGATCAAAGCCTTTTAATGTCCAAAACAGTCTGTTAGCATCTCATTTGGTGAGACCGTTTGCTTAACAGGTTTGCTGAGACAGAAAGGACATTTCACATCATTTATAGAGAGACAGCACTTAATAGTGATAGGAAAACCCGTTAGCAAATTTCTTCTCTGAGTTATTTCACCATTGATGAAACTGTCAGCACCTAGAAATGGACTCACTCTAACAGTTCATGAAATAACATGTTTATTATTACACATCGGTGACAATTTATGGGGTTCTTTTCGTCTGGAATAGGGTCTGACAGCAAAAACACATTTAAACAATGTAGTAATAATAATAAAGCAAAACATAAGCAAAAACTTTAAAGCAAAGCAACTTACTAAGAACACTACGAACCAAAAGTAATTCTAGTTATTTAGAAACAAGTTTAACTAGCATGCATAAGATACTCTCACCTTCCAGGCATCCCCAGAAGTGGAGGGAGAAAGACCAACACATCAGTTCTCACTCACAGTGTTGATAGAACTTCTCCCCCATCTTTACTTATGGCCAATCGTTTTTTATACCCTTTCTCTTAGGCAGTTTAAGTGGCTGTAGTCCATACACTATTTGGGATGATAGACAAATGACATAGGCTCAAGGGTCATTTTCCTGTATTTCCCACCTGGCAGGATGTTTGCAAAAAAAGCCATGTTATATCCATATCACTCTTTTCTTTGTTTAATCCTCTTATTAGTTTCTGAGAATGTCTTCCCAGGAGCTCAAGTCTTCCAGGAAACCAGCAGCAGTTTTTTCTCCTTCTGTGTAGTCTTATCTATCACCTTACAGGTAGACAATTTCTTTTAGTTCTCTTCCTTCCGACTTGATTTGCAAAGTGTCAATTTTCTTTCTTTCTTTTTCTTTTTTTTCTTTTTCTTTTTCTTTTTCTTTTTCTTTTTCTTTTTCTTTTTCTTTTTCTTTTTTTTTCTTTTTCTTTTTCTTTTTTTTCTTTCCTTTTTTCTTTTGCCTTCAGCGTTTATGTCTGACTGTGCTGCTAACAGGCTTCTAATGACTTTAACAGTGTTGTCTCTTCAGCAATGCAGTTGGAACTGTATTTTTCTTTTCTTTTCTTTTTTTTTTGTATACTGAGACTCAGTCTTCTTCCAGACAGGAAAATCTGAGGTTCTCTTTTCTCACCCTAACATTAAGTGAAGTCAGGTTTCTGAAATAATGTGATTATTTTATTTCTTTCTTTCTTCCCCCTCGATGACTTTTTGTGTTGAACCTTTTAATTAGATCCAGAAGATTACTCTGTGATGGTGTGTTCTTTTCTGCTCTAAAGGGGTAAACACTGGCAATGCTGGAGAAATGTTGGTTTTCTGGATGTCCTTGATCATGGATTTGGATCCAGTTCCATGAGCTGATGCAAGCATTTTGCTTGTTAGCTTCTGTTCTTAGAGGAGTTCATCATCCTCTCTAACTGCAGAAGATTCTCTATTGCAACCCTGATTTTAGGGACCAAGGCAGTTCTAACTGTATTCTTTGACCGAACATTGCCTTTGTAAATGAGTCTTAAGTAGAGACAAGGAATCACATGTGATATGATGGAGGTCAGCGAGAAAGAAGGAGAATTTAGATGAAGCACACTCTAGATCTATGAAGATTCGCTGAAAAGTGGATCTTATTTTATTTTGCACTCAGGCCTCTCCTGGCTGAGGTTGCTGTTGTCCTCAGGTGCTTATCTCTAGCAGGTGTTGTGACCCCTACATTGGCAATACTGAATGCACATGGTGAAGAAGAAAAGTAAACCTGAGTATCACCACTTTTACTTTAAATGGGGTGTGACAGTGGCCAAGACAGTTCCTCTTCTGGCATTTTGAGAAGAATTGCTAGACATACTGTGGGAGCAAGCTCACGCCTGGCTCTAGAATACAGATTTTGGTAAAGAGCTGTAGTTCTTGTTTTGCCTTAAGTTAGCAGTTAACAAATTTACCTGGCTGGCATATGTTTATTTTCATAACAAATGGTATATGGGAATGAGGTGGTTAAAAAAAAAGACCATTTTCAGTGACACAGCTCAACTTTAGAAAGTCATTTAAACACTACATATCTAAGCTTGCTCTTTTTCCCCCTCATATAAGAAAAGCAAGAAAAATGATCTCTTTTGCAGTCTATTGCTTTTCTAGTGAAATAGTATATTAGTCAGTTATAGAAGATATCCTTCCCTCTGCTGATTTTTCCCTACTTGGTACATTTCTGCCCATGGACAGAACTTGCAATAATTTTTTAAGATTCTGGTTTTGTCTCAAAAATCTAAAATGTTTACCTTGTATTGAAACATCTAGACAGCTGCATGCCGCTACAGACTAATATGTATAAGTCACATTTGAAAGTGGACCTTAGGTACTTCCGAAAATGTTAAACAAATGTGCAAAACCAAGGTTTCTTGAAATGAGGCAAGTTTGAAAGGTTTACTTTTGGAACGATAAAGAACCATGTATTCAAGGATCTTGTCTGTGATGACTCAGGAAGAGTATGACTGGGACAGGCCTTCAAAGACACTTCTCTGGTGTATTCTGCAAGGTTTCAGCAATCTGTATCTCATGAAATAGTACATGAAAAGATGAGACTTTTAACTGTACTGGAACAATTCAAGTCACGTAGAAAAATTCATCCTTCTCAGAATCAGAGCTCTGGAGGAACAGCACAAGGCGCATTTCATAGCAAGAAAGTGCTTGAAATGGAACAGATTGGACAATTCCATGGAAGGAGGACTATGTCAGTGACTCAAAGAGATTATTAATGTTATATCACTCCAGCATTTTACAAAGGGGCAGTAATCCAGTTACATTTGCCTTATTAAGAATAATTACAGAATTATTTATTTAGCTTATACTTGCCATAGATGACTCAGTTGCATTTCAGGATAAAATTTCTTAAGTATCTCTTCTGAATATCAAAATATTAAACATAGGTACATTTTTGATAACATTATTTGTGTTCTCTAAGAACCATATAAAACAACACAACAGTTATATTAAACTATTATTACAATTTTAACTCAGTTACATTCTGTAATATTCTGTAATATTATGTAATAAACAGTTACAAAAAGAGAGTTTGAATCTAGAGATATCCTTGTTGCTTTCATACCTTTTATTATATCAATTCACTTGTGTGTGTTGTGGGTTTTACCAGCCCCCTGGCTGAAATGGTCAGGTCCAGGTATATTTCCAGAGAAAAAGCCAAAAGTTTTAGTAACGCCTCTGCTAATGACATATTTAAGAAAACGAAAGAGAAGGTGGTGTCGCAGTAAGAATTTCGGCAGCCATGTGAGGAGAGTGGCAGCAGCCCCCAAGTTGGGGGGCCAGGCCCTCTCCCCCGGCCTTGGACCGGCAGCAGGTATGGCATTGAAGTCTCTCCAGCCAGGACATGTAACAGTGGAGAAACAATCTCCAGACAGAAACTGCCCAGCTGAAATATGCTGCAAGACGGATTCCGACCCGGCAGAGAGCAGAGAGGACTTAAGATAACGGAGCTACTCCAAGGTCAGTTCTAGCAAGAGAAGAGTTGAGACGAGGGGGGAGTCTTCCCCCCTCTCTCTCTGCAGCAGGGGAAGAGACTGAAAGTTCCAAACCCCTGCTACCTAACTGGGGTGCAGAGAGACCCCCAGCAGTTAATGAGACAATTTGTGCCAGAACAGACCAGTGCCTACTGAGGCTGTAACCCTTGTGAGAGGTCTGAATTGAA